>JAACNH010000660.1:48557-136578 GCA_019447015.1 Hymenochirus boettgeri
AGTATAGTACAGTATAGTATAGTACAGTATAGTACAGTATAGTATAGTACAGTATAGTACAGTACAGTACATTATAGTATAGTACAGTATAGTATAGTACAGTATAGTATAGTACAGTATAGTACAGTTAAGTACAGTATAGTAAAGTACAGTACAGTACAGTACAGTACAGTATAGTACAGTATAGTACAGTATAGTACAGTACAGTATAGTACAGTACATTATAGTATAGTACAGTATAGTATAGTACAGTATAGTACAGTTAAGTACAGTATAGTAAAGTACAGTACAGTATATTACAGTACAGTACAGTACAGTATAGTATATATATAGTATATATATATATATCATTTAATGATGTCACTATATATACCTTGCACTATGTAGTATTTGGTTACACCTTAAAACTCTAGCATCTCATTGGTTTGTTCCACTAATTGCATTAGCCCCATGGAGTCTCACTATGTACATAAATAATGGATTGTATAAATAACCACTAACTAGCAGATATCTGTGTCACCAGCAGCATTGTGGGTACAGCTCTAACCCTGGGGGGGGGGGATGTGCAACTATGTATTAGCGTATGTGATCCAAAAAAAGCCAAAGACCCCAGCGTCTTCTTAGCTGGTCTCCCCTGTACATGATGGTAGTAAGAGATGGGGCCACAAACTAATCTTTGGGGGATGGTGTTCCTCAGGGGGGGGGGGGTAGGGTCCTGGGTCTGGTACACTTTAAAGGACAGTTATACTCACCTAAACCTTGCTCCTCTTATTGGCCAATGGAAAGCACCCAGGGTGAGTGGGTTTTGGATTAAGTTCTTTTTCAATAGTATTTACTACCACCATAGGTTTCTAAGCAATGCACTTAGAAATGGATAGTAAGGAACATCTGGGTTTGTTCTAAGGTAATCACTGTATGCTGAACGTTTACACAGGTGTGTGGGAGACCCCTAGTGGTAGTAGAAGAAAAATAAAATAGGGCATATAAAATATTAATACTATTATAAATTTATATAGCACCAACATCATCCGTGGCACTTTACAATGACAAAGTCATACATGTTACATACACAGGTAATACACAATATAAGTACACACAGTGATGAGTTACTTACAGCAATACCGTGATACAATAGGAGAGAGGACCCTGCCCAAAGAGCTTACAGTCTAGAGGATATGGGGTGAGATATAAGGTGACGGGAATCTGTAGGCTGTAAATAGATTGGCAGTGGAGTGTGAGAGGCTGTTAGGATCAGGATGGGTCAGTGAGAGGGGTAATGTCTAGGCCAGGTTATATGGTGCCTGAAGAGGTGGGTTTAAGGTTACGTTTGAAGGTGTTAAGGGATGGTGAGTGACGGACAGATGGAAGGAGATCCAAAGCAGAGAGGCAGCATGAGCAAAGTCCTGAATACGGGCATGGGAAGAGGTGACCTGGGTGGATAAGAGGAGGAGACCATTTGCGGAGCAGAGGTTACACCTGGGATGGTACCTGTGGATCAGCTCTGAGATATATGGATGGCTGTGTTGGATAGAGCTTTATAGGATAGGGTGAGATATATGGAGGGGCTGTGTCGGATAGTGCTTTATAGGATAGGGTGAGATATATGGAGGGGCTGTGTTGGATAGTGCTATATATGATAGGGTGAGATATATGGAGGGCTGTGTTGGATAGTGCTTTATAGGATAGGGTGAGATATATGGAGGGCTGTGTTGGATAGTGCTTTATAGGATAGGGTGAGATATATGGAAAGGCTGTGTTGGATAGTGCTTTATAGTATAGGGTGAGATATATGGAGGGGCTGTGTTGTATAGTGCTTTATAGGATAGGGGTGCGGATATATGGGGGGAGCTGTGTTGGATAGGCTTTATAGAAGATAAGGGTATGAGATATATGGCAGAGGCTGTGTTGGATAGTGATTTTATAGGAGAGGGTGAGATATATGGAGGTGTGTTGGATAGTGCTTTATAGGATTAGGGTGAGATAATGGAGGGGCTGTGTTGGGATAGGCTTTATAGGAGTAGGGTGAGATATATGGTGGGCGTGTTGTTGGATAGTGCCTTATAGGGTAGGGGGTGAGATTATGGAGGGGCTGTGTTTGAGAAGTGACTTGATAGGATAGGGTGAGATATAAGGAGGGCTGTGTTGGATAGTTGCTTTATAGGTAGGGTGAGATATATGGAGGGCTGTGTTGGATAGTGCTTTATAGGAAGGTGTGAGATATATGGAGGGGCGTTTGGATAGTGCTTATAGGATAGTGGTGAGATATATGGGAGGGGCTGTGTGGATAGTGCTTTATGGATAGGGTGAGAATATATGGAGGGGCTGGTTTGGATAGTGCTATAGGATAGGGTGGTGAGATATTATAGGAGGGGCTTGTGTTGGATAGTGCTTTATAGGAAAGGTGTGAGATATATGGGGGGGGCTTGTGTTGGATAGTGCTTTATAGGCAAGGGTGAGATATAGGAGGGGCTGTGTTGGGAGTCTAGGATTTTGGATAGGGTGGAGATATATGAGGGGCTGTGTGTTGGATAGTGGCTATATGGATAGGGTGAGATATATATGGAGGGCTGTGTGGATAGTGCTTTTATAGGATATGGTGAGATATATGGAGGGCTGTGTGGATAGTGCTTTATAGGATAGGTGAGATATATGGAGGGGCTGTGTTGGATAGTGCTTGTAAGGATAGGTGTGAGATATATGTGAGGGGTGTGTTGGATAGTGCTTTTATAGGAATAGGGTGAGATATATGGAGGGCTGTGTTGGCTAGTGCTTTATAGGATAGGGTGAGATATATGGAGGGCGTGTTGGTGTTGGATAGTGCTTTATAGATGGGTGAGATATATGGAGGGGCTGTGGTTGGAGTGCTTTATAGGATAGGGTGAGATATATGGATGGTGTTGTGTTGGATAGTGCCTTAAGGATAGGGTGGGTGAGATATTATGGAAGGGGCTGTGTTGGATATGTGCTTATAGGACAGGGTGAGATATAGGAGGGCTGTTTGTTGGATAGTTGCTTAGGATAGGGTGAGAATATGGGGGGCTGTGTTGGATAGTGCTTTATAGGAAGGGTGAGATATATGGAGGGCGTTGTGTTTGGATAGTGCTTTTTATGGATAGGGTGAGATATAGAAGGAGGAGGTGTTGGATAGTGCTTTATAGGATAGGGTAGAGTATATGGAGGGCTGTGTGAGATAGTGCTTTATAGGATAGGTGAGATATATGGAGGGGCTGTGTTGGAAGTGCTTATAGGATTAGGGTGAGATATATGGAGGGGCTGTGTTGGATAGTTGCTATATAGGATAGTGGTGCGATCTAGGAGGGGCTGTGTGGTGTGGATAGGGCTTATAGGATAGGGTGAGATTATGAGGGGCTGTGTTGGATAGTGCTTTATAGGATAGGGTGAGATATATGGGAGGGCTGTTGTTGGATAGTGTGCTTATCTAGGGGTAGAGATATATGGAGAGGGCTGTGGTGGGATTTGTAGGTGCTTTATAGGATAGGGTGGAGATATATGGAGGGCTGTGTTGGATAGTGCTTATAGGATAGGGTGAGATATATGGAGGGCTGTGTTGGATAGTGCTTATAGGATAGGGTGAGATATATGGAGGGGCTGTGTTGGATAGTGCTTTATAGGATAGGGTGAGATATATGGAGGGGCTGTGTTGGATAGTGCTTTATAGGATAGTGGTGAGATATATGGAGGGGCTGTGTTGGATAGTGCTTTATAGGATAGGGTGGAGATATATGGAGGGGCTGTGTTTGATAGTGCTTTATAGGATAGGGTGAGATATATGGAGGGTTGTGTTGGATAGTGCTTTATAGGATAGGGTGAGATATATGGAGGGGCTGTGTGGATAGTGCTTTATAGGATAGGGTGAGATTATAGAGGGGCTGTGTTGGATAGTGTTTATGGATAGGGTGGATATGGGGGTCTGTGTTGGATAGTGCTTATAGGATAGGGTTAGATATATGGAGGGGCGTGTGTTGATAGTGCTTTATAGGATAGGGTGAGATATATGGAGGGGCTGTGTGTGGGAAGTGCTTATAGGATAGGGTGAGATATATGAGGGCTGTGTTGGATAGTGCTTATAGGATAGGGGGAGATATGGAGGGGGCTGTGTTGGATAGTGCTTTTAGGATAGGGTGAGATATATGGAGGGGCTGTGTTGGATAGTGCTTTATAGGATAGGGTGAGGATATATGGAGGGCCTGTGTGTTGGATAGTGCTTTATAGTATAGGGTGAGTATATGGAGGGCGTGTGTTGGATAGTGCTTTATAGGATAGGGTGAAGATATATGGAGAGGCTATGTTGGATAGGCTTTATAGGATAGGGTGAGAATATGGAGGGGCTGTGTTGGATAGTGCTTTATAGGATAGGGTGAGATATATGGAGGCTGTGTTGGATAGTGTATAGGATAGGGTGAGATATTGGAGGGGCTTGTGGTGGATAGTGCTTTATATAGGGTAAGGTAGATATATGGAGGGCTCGTGTTGGATAGTGCTTTATAGGTATGGTGAGATATATGGAGGGGCTGTATGGAGATAGTGCTTTATAGGCATGGGTGAGATATACGGAGCGGCCAGGTGGGTTGAATAGTGCTTTATAGGATAGGGGTGAGATATAGGAGGGGTCGTGTTGGATAGTGTCTTATAGGATAGGGTGAGATATATAGGAGGGCTGTGTTGGATAGTGCTTATAGGATAGGGTGAGATATAGAAAGGAGGCTGTGTGGATAGTGCTTTATAGGTAGGGTAGAATATGGAGGGCTGTGTTGATAGGGCTTTATATAGGGAGATATATGGAGGGGTGGTTGGATAGTGCTTTATAGGATAGGGTGGGATATATGGAGGGGCTGTGTTGGATAGTGCTTCTATAGGAATAGGGTGAGATATATGGAGGCTGTGTTAGGATGTAGCTTTATAGGATAGGGTGAGAATATGGGGGCTGTGTTGGATAGTGCTTTATTAGGATAGGGGTGAGATATATGGAGAGAGGCTGTGTTGGATAGTGTCTTTAGGATTAGGGTGTGAGATATTGAGGGCGTGTTGTTGGATAGGCTTTATAGGATAGGTGGTGAGATATATGGAGGAGGTGCGTGTGGATAGTGCTTTATAGGATAGGGTGGAGATATATGGAGGGCTTGTGTGATAGTGCTTTATAGGATAGGGTGAGATATATGGAGGGCTGTTTGGATAGTGCTTTATAGGATAGGGTGAGATATATGGAGGGGCTGTGTTGGATAGTGCTTAAGGATAGGGTGAGATATATGGAGGGCTGGTTGGATAGTGTGTATAGGATAGGGTGAGATATATGGAGGGGCTGTGGTGGATAGTGCTTTATAGGATAGGGTAGATATATGGAGGCGGTGTTGGATAGTGCTTTATAGGATAGGGTGAGAATATGGAGGGCTGTGTTGGATAGTGCTTTATAGGATAGGGTGAGATATAGGAGGGCTTGTGTTGGATAGTGCTATAGGATAGGGTGAGTGGAGATATAGGAGGGGCTGTGTTGGATAGTGCTTTATAGGATAGGGGTGAGATATAGAGGGCTGTGTTGGATAGTGCTTTATAGGAGTATGGTGAGATATATGGAGGGGGCTGTGTTGGATAGTGCTTTATAGGATAGGGTGAGATATAGAGGGGCTGTGTTGGTAGTGTGCTTTATAGGATTAGGGTAGATATATGGAGGGGCTGTGTTGGATAGTGCTTTATAGGAAGGTGAGATATATGGAGGGGCTGTGTTGGGATAGTGGTTTATAGGAAGGTGAGATATATGGAGGGGCTGTGTGGATAGTGCTTTATAGGATGGTGAGATATATGGAGGGCTGTGTTGGATAGTGCTTTATAGGATAGGGTGAGATATATGGAGGGGCTGTGTTGGATAGTGCTTTATAGGATAGGGTGAGATATGAGGGGCTGTGTGATAGTGCTTTATGATAGGGTGGACGTATTGGAGGGGCTGGTTGGATAGTGCTTTATTAGGATAGGGTGAGATATATGGAGGGGCTGTGTTGGGATAGTGCTTTATAGGATAGGGTGGGATATTATGGGGCTGTGTTGGATAGTGCTTTATAGGATAGTGGTGAGATATATGGAGGGGCTGTGTTGGATAGTGCTTTATAGGATAGGGTGAGATATATGGAGGGCTGTGTTGGATAGGCTTTATAATTTAGTAGATAGGTTGAGTGAGATATATGGAGGGCTGGTGTTGGATAGTGCTTTATAGGATAGGGTGGATATTGGAGGGCTGTGTTGGATAGTGCTTTAAGGATAGGGTTGAGAATATGGAGGGGTTGTGGATAGGCTTTATGGATAGGGTGATGATATATGGAGGGGCTGTGTTGGATAGTGCTTTATAGGATAGGGTGAGATATATGGAGGAGGCTTTGTGTTGGATAGTGCTTTATAGGATAGGGTGAGTATATGGAGGGCTGTGTTGGATAGTGCTTATAGGATAGGGTGAGAATATGGAGGGCTGTGTTGGATAGTGCTTTAAAGGTTAAGTGAGATATATGGAGGGGTATGGGGGCTGTGGTGGATGTGTTATAGGATAGGGTGAGATATATGGAGGGAGTGTGTTGGTAGTGCTTTATAGGGTAGGGTGAGATATGGAGAGGGCTGTGTGTGGATAGTGCTTTATAGGATAGGTGGTGAGATATATGGAGAGGGTTGTGGATACGTGCTTTATAGGATAGGGTGAGATATATGGAGGGGCTGTTGGATAGTGCTTTATAGGATAGGTGAGATATATGGAGGGCTTGTGTTGGATAGTGCTTTATAGGATAGGGTGAGATATATGGAGGGCTGTGTGGATAGTGCTTTATAGGATAGGGTGAGATATATGGAGGGCCTGTTGTTGGATAGTGCTTTATAGGATAGGGTTGAGATATATGGAAGGCGTGTGTTGGAGTGCTTATAGGATAGGGTGAGATATATTGGGAGCGTGCTTGTGTTAGGATAGGCTTTATAGGATAAGGTGAGATATATGGAGGGGCTGTGTGTTGGATAGTTGCTTTATAGGATAGGGTGGATATATGGAGGGGCTGTGTTGGATAGTCTTTTAGATAGGTGTGAGATAATGGAGGCGGGCTTTGGATAGTGCTTTTAGGATTAGGGTGAGATATATGGAGGGGCTGTGTTGGATAGTGCTTTAGGATAGGGTGAGAATATGGAGGGGCTTGTGTTGGTAGTGCTTTATAGGATAGGGGGAGATATAATGGAGGGGCGGTGTTGGATATATGCTTTATAGGATAGGGTGAGATATATGGGAGGCTGTGTTGGATAGTGCTTTATAGGATAGGTGAGAATATGAGGGCTGGTGTGGATAGTGCCTTTATAGGATAAGGGGTGAGATATATGGAGGGGCTGTGTTGGATAGTGCTTTATAGGATAGGGTGAGATTATGGAGGGCTGTGTTGGAGTGTTTATAGGATAGGGTGAGATTATTGAGGGCGTGTGTTGGATAGTGCTTATAGGTAGGTGAGATATATGGAGGGGCTGTGTTGGATAGTGCTTATAGGTAGGGTTGAGATATATGGAGGGCGTGTTGGTGGATAGTCTTTTTATGATAGGTGAGATATATGGAGGGCTGTTGTTGTTGGATACTGTTATAGGATGGGGTGAGATGATATGAGAGGGGCTGTTTTGGATAGTGGCTTATAGGATAGGGTGAGATATATTGGAGGGGCTGTGTTGGATAGTGTTTATAGGATAGGGTGGTGAGATATATGGAGGGGCTGTGTTGGATAGTGCTTTATAGGATAGGGTGAGATTATGAGGGGGCTGTGTTGGATAGTGCTTTATAGGATAGAGGTGAGATAATATGGAGGGGCTGTGTTGGATAGTGCTTTATAGGATAGGGTGAGATATATGGAGGGTTGTGTTGGATAGTGCTTTATAGGATAGGGGGAGATATATGGAGGGGCTGTGTTGGATAGTGCTTTATAGGATAGGGTGAGATATATGGAGGGCTGTGTTGGATAGTGCTTATAGGATAGAGGTGAGATATATGGAGGGGCTGTGTTGGATAGTGTTTATAGGATAGGGTGAGATATATGGATGGCATGTGTGTGATAGTGCTTTATAGGATAGGGTGAGATATATGGAGGGGCTTGTGTTGGATAGTGCTTTATAGGATAGGGTGAGAGATATGGAGGCTGTAATGTTTGGATAGTGCTTTATAGGATAGGGTGAGATTATGGAGAGGCTGTGTTGGATAGTGCTTTAAGGATAAGGTGAGAGATATATGGAGGGCTGGTGTGGATAGGGCTTTATAGGATAGGGTGGAGTATATGGAGGGGCGATATGTGTTGGATAGTGGCTTTATAGGATAGGGGTGAGATATATGGAGGGCTGTGGGGATAGTGCTTTATAGGATAGGGTGGAGATATATGGAGGGCTGTGTGTGGATAGTGCTTTATAGGATAGGGTGAGATATATGGAGGGCTTGTGGAAGGCTTATATAGGATTAGGGTGAGATATATGGAGGGGCTTGTGTTGGATGTGCTTTATAGGATAGGGTGAGATATTATGGAGTGGTTGTTGGATAGTGCTTTAAGGATAGGGTGAGATATATGGAGGGGCTGTGTTGGATAGTGCTTTATAGGATAGGGTGAGATATATGGAGGGCTGTGTTGGATAGTGCTTTAAGGATAGGGTGAGATATATGGAGGGCTGTGTTGGATAGTGCTTTATAGGATAGGGTGAGATATATGGAGGGGCTGTGTTGGATAGTGCTTTATAGGATAGGGGATGATATATGAGAGGGGGCTGTGTTGGATAGTGCTTTATAGGACTAGGGTGAGATATATGGAGGGGCTGTGTTGGATAGTGCTTTATAGGATAGGGTGGGATATATGGAGGGGCTGTGTTGGATAGTGCTTTATAGGATAGGGTGAGATAAGGGAGGGCTGTGTTGGATAGTGCTTTATAGGATAGGGTGAGATATATGGAGGGGCTGTGTTGGATAGTGCTTTATAGGATAGGGTGAGATATATGGAGGGCTGTGTTGGATAGTGCTTTTATAGGATAGGGTGAGATATATGGAGGGCTGTGTTGGATAGTGCTTTATAGGATAGGGTGAGATATATGGAGGGCTGTGTTGGATAGTGCTTTATAGGATAGGGTGAGATAGATGGAGGGCGTGTTGGATAGTGCTTTATAGGATAGGGTGAGATATATGGGAGGCTGTGTTGGATAGTGCTTTATAGGATAGGGTGAGATATATGGAGGGGCTGTGTTGGGTAGTGCTTTATAGGATAGGGTGAGATATATGGAGGGCTGTTGTTGGATAGTGCTTTATAGGATAGGGTGAGATATATGGAGGGCTGTGTTGGATAGTGCTTTATAGGATAGGGTGAGTATATGGGGGCGTTGTGGTGTTGGATAGTGCTTTTGGATAGGGTGAGTGAGATATATGGAGGGGCTGTGTTGGATAGTGCTTTAATAGGAGGTAGATATATGGAGGGGCTGTGTTGGATAGTGCTTTACAGGATAGGGTGGATATATGGAGGGGGTGTTGGATAGTGTGATAGGTAGGGTGAGATATTGGAGGGCTGTGTTGGATAGTGTTTTAGGATAGGGTGAGATTATATGGAGGGCTGTTGTTGGATAGTGCTTATAGGATAGGGTGAGATATATGGAGGGCTGTGTGTTGGATAGTGCTTTATAGGATAGGGTGAGATATATGGAGGGTGTGTTGGAATAGTGCTTTATAGGATAGGGTGAGATATATGGAGGGGCTGTGTGATAGTGCTTTATAGGATAGGGTGAGATATATGGAGGGCTGTGTTGATAGTGCTTTATAGGATAGGGTGAGATATATGGAGGGCTGTGGGTATAGTGCTTTATAGGATAGGGTGAGATATATGGAGGGGCTGGTTGGATAGTGCTTTATAGGATAGGGTGAGATAAATGGAGGGGCTGTGTTGGATAGTGCTTTAGGGTAGGGTTGAGATATATGGAGGGCTGTGTTGGATAGTGCTTTATAGGAAGGGTGAGATATATGGAGGGGCGGTTGGATAGTGCTTATAGGATAGGGTGAGATATATGGAGGGGCTGTGTGTGGTTATGTGCTTATAGGATAGGGTGAGATATATGGAGGGGTGGCTGTGTTGGATAGTGCTTATAGGATAGGGTGGATATATGGAGGGCTGTGTTGGATAGTGCTTATAGGATAGGGTGAGATATATGGAGGGCTGTGTTGGATAGTGCTTTATGGATAGGGTGAGATTATGGAGGGGCTGTGTTGGATAGGTTATAGGATAGGGTGAGATATATGGAGGGGCTGTGTTGGATAGTGCTTTATAGGATAGGGCTGAGATATATGGGAGGCTGTGTTGGATAGTGATATAGGATAGGGTGAGATATATGGAGGGGCTGTGTTGGATAGTGCTTTATATAGGGTAAGATATATGGAGGGGCTGTGTTGGGGGGCTGTGTTGGATAGTGCTTTATAGGATAGGGTGAGATATATGGAGGGTGTGTTGGATAGTGTTTATAGGACAAAGGGTGGATATAGAGGAGGCTGTGTTGATGTTTAAATGTGTTTATAGGGTAGGGTGAGATATATGGAGGGGCTGTGTTGGATATAGTATGCCTTTATAGGATAGGTGAGGATATATAGGAGGGCTGTGTTGGATAGTGCTTTATAGGATAGGGTGAGATTACGAGAGGGCTGTGTTGGATAGTGCTTTATAGGATAGGGTGAGATTATGGAGGGCTGGTTGGATAGTGCTTTATATAGGGTAAGATATATCGGAGGGGCTGTGTTGGTAGTGCTTTATAGGATAGGGTGGAATATAGGAGGGGGCTGTGTGGATAGTGTTTATAGGATATTAGGTTGGATATAGGAGGGCTGTGTTGGATAGTGCTTTATAGGATAGGGTGAGATATAGGAGGGGCTGGTATGTGTTGGATAGTGCTTTTATAGGAGTAAGGGTGAGATAGATGGAGGGCTGTGTTGGATAGTGCTTTATAGGATAGGGTGGAGATATATGGAGGGGCTGTGTTGGATAGTGCTTATAGGATAGGGGGTGAGATATATGGAGGGGCGTGGTTGGATAGTGCTTTATAGGATAGGGTGAGATATATGCGGGGCTGGCTGTTGGATAGTGCTTTATAGGATAGGGTGAGATATATGGAGAGGCTGTGTTGGGGATAGTCGCTTTATAGGATAGGGTTGAGATATATGGAGGGGCTGTGGTTGGATAGTGGCTTATGATAGTGGATAGGGTGAGATATATGGAGGGGCTGTGTTGGATAGTGCTTATAGGATAGGGTGAGATATATGGAGGGGCTGTGTTGGATAGTGCTTTATATAGGGTAAGATATATGGAGGGGCTGTATTGGATAGTGCTTTATAGGATAGGGTGAGATATATGGAGGGCTGTGTTGGATAGTGCTTTATAGGACAGGGTGAGATATACGGGGGCTGTGTTGGATAGGCTTTTAGTGATAGGGATGGTAGGTGAGATATACGGAGGGGCTGTATTGGATAGTGCTTATAGGATAGGGTGAGATATACAGGAGGGGCTGTGTTGGATAGTGCTTTATAGAGATAGGGTGAGATATACGAAGGGGCTGTGTTGGATAGTGCTTTATAGGATAGGGTGAGATATACGAAGGGGCTGTGTTGGATAGTGCTTTATAGGATAGGGTGAGATATATGGAGGGGCTGTGTTGGATAGTGTTTATAGGATAGGGTGAGATATATGGAGGGGCTGTGTTGGATAGTGCTTTATAGGATAGGGTGAGATATATGGAGGGGGTTGGTTGGATAGTGCTTTATAGGATAGGGTGAGATATAGAAGGGCTGTGTGGATAGTGCTTTATAGGATGGGTTAGATATATAGAGGGGCTGTGTTGGATAGTGCTTTATAGGATAGGGTGAGGATAGATATGGAGGGGCTGTGTTGGATAGTGCTTTATAGGATAGGGTGAGATGATAGTGAGGGATGTGTTGTAGTGCTTTATAGGGGATAGGGTGAGATATATGGGGGGCTGTGTTGGATAGTGATTTATAGGATAGGGTGAGATATACGGAGGGCTTTGTTGGATAGTGCTTTATAGGATAGGGTGAGATATAAGGAGGGGCTGTTGGATAGTGCTTTATAGGATAGGTGAGATATATGGAGGGCTGTGTTGGATAGTGCTTTATAGGATAGGGTGGAGTTGGATATATGGAGGGCTGTGTTGGATAGTGCTTTATAGGATATGAGAGATATATGGAGAGCTGTGTGGATAGTGCTTTATAGGATAGGGTGAGAGATATGGAGGGGGGTGTGTTGGATAGTGCCTTTATAGGATAGGGTGAGATATATGGAGGGCTGTGTTGGAGTGCTTGTATAGGATAGGGTGAGATATATGAGGGCTGTGTGGATAGTGCTTTATAGGATAGGGTGAGATATATGGAGGCTGTGTGGGATAGTGCTTATAGGATGGGTGAGATATATGGAGGGGCGTGTTGGATAGTGCTTTATAGGATAGGGTGAGATATATGGAGGGCTGTGTTGGATAGTGCTTTATAGGATACGGTGAGATATATGGAGGGGCTGTGTGGATAGTGTTTATGAGGATAGGGGTGAGATATATGGAGGGCTGTGTTGGATGAGCGCTTTATAGGATAGGGTGAGATATACGGAGGGGTGTGTTGGATAGTGTTATAGGATAGGGTGAGATATATGGAGGGCTGTGTTGGATAGTGCTTTTAGGATAGAGTGAGATATATGGAGGGGCTGTGTGGATAGTGCTTTATAGGATAGGGTGAGAATATGGAGGGCTGTGTTGGATAGTGCTGTATAGGATAGGGTGGAGATTATGAAGGGGCCTGTGGTGGATAGTGCTTATAGGAGAGGGTGAGATATATGGAGGGCTGGTTGGATAGTAACACAGTAACATAGTAATAAGGTTGAATAAAGACATTCGTCCATCAAGTCCAACCTATTCCCTTTTTTTTTTTTTTTTTTTGTTTTAACCCTACCTAACAGTTGATCCAGAGGAAGGCAAAAAAACCCCAGCTAAAAAAGGGGGGAAAAAATTCCTTCCGACTCCAAACGGCAATCGGAAAGTATCCTGGATCAACCAGATCTATAGCATTAATACCAGTAATTCTCAATATTTTTTATTTTTAGAAACTTATCCAGGCCTTTTTTAAAGTTATTCAATGAACTTGCCATTACCACCTCTGCTGGAAGACAGTTCCACAGTTTCACCATTCTCACTGTAAAGAAACCTCTCCTAACTTGAAGATGAAACTTCTTTTCTTCCAACCATAAAGGATGTCACGAGTCCATCTGATATGACCTATTAGTGAACAATGCACCAGAGAGTTCACTGTATGGGCCCATTAATATATTTGTATAAGGTTATCATGTCCCCACGCAACGCCGCTTCTCCATGTAAACAGCCCTAACTTGTCTAATCTGCCTGCATATTCAAGCCCCTCCATTCCCCTTATTATTTAGTGCCCTTCTCTGGACTGCTTCCATTTCCAAGATGTCCCCTTTGTATATGGGATTCCAAAACTGCACCGCATATTCCAAATGAGGCCTTACCAGTGCCTTGTAAAGAGGGAGAAATAATATTTTCTATCTTGAATCTATTCCCATCTTTATACAAGACAATATCTTGCTAGCTCTAGCTGTTGCTACCTGGCATTGTTGCTACAGCTAAGTCTGTTATCTACCAGAACCCCCAAATCTTTTTCCATTTCAGATGCACCTAACACAGAGTTATTTATGGTGTAGGTGGCACAGGGATTATTAAATCCCAAATGCATCACCTTACATTTATCAACATTGAATCTCATCTGCCATTCTGCTGCCCATTTTGATAATCTATCTAGGTCTGCTTGCAGCACTTGCACATCATTGGAAGTTTCCAAAGCTCTGCATAATTTAGTTGTCATCAGAAACACAGAGACCTTGCTCTCAATGCCCCCTTCTAAGTCATTTATAAACAGTCTAACAGAAGCGGCCCCAGTACAGAACCCTGAGGAACTCCGCTTAGAACTTTAGCCCACATAAGAGTAGCTCCATAACCACCACTCTCTGTTTGCGGTCCAATAACCAGTTCTCTATCCATGAACAAATGTTTTCTTCAAGGCCAACAGTCCTCAGTTATACATTAGTTCACCTATGTGGCACAGTATCAAAGGCTTTTTGCAAAATCCAAATATACCACATAGTGCTTTATAGGATGTAGGAGTGAGATATATATGGAGGCGATGGTTGGATAGGCTTTATGGATAGGGTGAGATATAGGGGGCTGTGTTGGATAGGCTTTATAGGATAGGGTGAGATATATGGAGGGCTGTGTTGGATAGTGCTTTATAGGATAGGGTGTGAGATATATGGAGGGGCTGTGTTGGATAGTGCTTTATAGGATAGGGTGAGATATATGGAGGGGCTGTGTTGGATAGTGCTTTTATAGGATAGGGTGAGATATATGGAGGGGCTGTGCTATAGGATAGGGTGAGATATATGGAGGGCTGTGTTGGATAGTGCTTTATAGGATAGGGTGAGGATATATGAGGGGCTGTGTTGGATAGTGCTTTATAGGATAGGGTGAGATATGGAGGAGGCTGTGTTGGATAGTGCTTTATAGGATAGGGTGAGATATATGGAGGGTTGTGTGAATAGTGCTTTATAGGATAGGGTGAGATATATGGAGGGGCTGTGTTGGATAGTCTTATAGGATAGGGTGAGAATATGGAGGGGGTGGTTGGATAGTGCTTTATAGGATAGGGTGAGATATATGGAGGGGTGTGTTGGATAGTGGCTTTATAGGATAGGGTTAGGTGGATATGGCGGGGATGTGTGGGATTAGTATTATAGGATAGGGTGAGATAATGGAGGGGTGGTGGATAGTGCTTTATAGGATAGGGTGAGAGATATGGGAGGGGTGTTGGATAGTGCTTTATAGGATAGGGTGAGATATATGGACGGCTGTGTTGGATAGTGCTTTATAGGATAGGGTGAGATATATGGAGGGGCTATGTTGGATAGTACTTTATAGGATAGGGTGAGATATATGGAGGGGCGTGTTGGATAGTACTTTATAGGATAGGGTGAGATATATGGAGGGGCTGTGTTGGATAGACCTTTATAGGATAGGGTGAGATATATGGAGGGGCTGTGTTGGATAGTGCTTTATAGGATAGGGTTGGCAGCTTGAATTGGATCCTTTGCGTGATGGGTCATTATAGTTTGTAGCTTGTCTCGTTGGTTCCAAATGCAGATCTGGGCTATATCCATCAGACCACACCAGTTAGACCAAGCATCCGATCCAGTGGAATCGATCGGAATTTACCGACACGTCCGATCCTGGCCTCACGACCCACACCAGCCAATATTTTCGGCTGATTGACAGAAAGTGCCGGGAATCGGTCGGTCGGACGAAAACATTGGCTGGTGTGTACCCAGCCTAAGGGACAATTATACTTACCGTCCCCCTTCCCCTCTTTCATTCCAAGTACCCAGGGTGGGGACCTTAACCACTAGGCACCATCAGCACTTTAACTTACTTTCCACCTATCCAGTGCACTTCTGCGTTCTTCATCTCTACGGAACCTGACCAATGGAAAGACACGTTTCCAGCAAGGAAAACTTTAGGTCCACATCCAGGGTACTTCAAATATGAAGAGTGTGTGGGAGGTAGAATAGAATTTCCCTTTCACACTTTTGATTTCTGGGTTTTTTCCTGCTGTCCAGAACACATACAGGGAGAATCAATAAAAGTTCTTTTTGTTAAAAACGGTGCAAATTTTGCCCCAACCAATCAGATGTTACCTTTCAAATGTTAAATAAGATCTGATTGGTTGGGGCAAAATTAGCACCATTTTAAACGATAAGAACTTTTATTGAATCTCCCTATAAATATATAAAACTCAGCGAGTATATTTCACATTATCTAGTTACTTGTCTGCTCCAAAGATCATCCTAAAGAACAGTTACTGCAGCTGAGTTAATTGCGGCTTACCGCAGGACAGAGATTCTCCTCCCCACCCCCAGCCCTTGTGTTGGTAGGGTCAGTTCAACCTTCCTTTTTTTTTGTTATTTAGATTTATACTGTAGAATGCATGGAAAAATAAATAATATTTATACAAAAAATAATGTTTTATTTAAGCAGAATATTAACAATATAACCAGGGATGCTTATAGATTAAAGGCGAATTATACTTCCTGGCGGTATCTGAGAGCTTCCAAGCTCCTCCCCCTCCTTCATTAACATATGTCCTCCAGTGTCAGAGATGGAGGAATCGTCAGTGATAATGACTGTGGGAGGGGCCAAAAACAATTCTCGACTGCATGAGTGTTAATTCTCCTTTAAAAGTTCCATATGCCTTGACTTGTGGTGATGGGAATTGGTAGCCAAGTGTAACATCAATACGAATGTACAAAAACTTTGTGCATAGAAAACAATCGACTACCGCAGACACACAAATAAACATATTTAAAAGGACATTATGAATTATTAAAGGGTCACTATACTCACTGAAACAACTTTGTATAATCTGAAAGTACAATGTTAGGGTAGTACAATGATGTTACTTACATGTGTGTCTGTGCATGCTTTGTTAGTGAATTTTCAATGTTTAGTAACTGCTCCACAATGGCCCCCACCTCCCTTAGTCACTGCCCACTTGTAAAGGTGGCCATACACCAGCACAATATTACTTACCCGACCGACCGCTCACGCGACGTTCCTGCGATCCTGCCTGAACCACCTCTCCCGATCTTATATGCGACCGACATGCGATCGCAAAATCCCATTCATTTTGCGATCGCATGTCGGTCGTATATAAGATCGGGAGAGGTGGTTCCGGCAGGATCGTAGGAACGTCGCGTGAGCGGTCGGTCGGGTTAGTAATATCGTGCTGGTGTATGGCCACCTTTAGCCAACTGACACTGGATATATTCATTTACATAATAAAAAGGCCTTCACAGCCCGACACTATACAGCTCATTAACATATCTTCCTGACACTGCTGGGAGTGGGTGTGGCTGTGGGTGGAGGATAGTGATAGATAGATAGATAGATGATAGATACAGATTGAGACAGAGAGACACAGACAGGCAAATAGATAGGTAGAGAGACAATAGATAATAGATAGATATATAATAGACAGAGAGATAGATTAGACAGATAGACAGACAGACAGATAGCCAGGAGACCAATTTGATTAATCACTCATTATATTTGGGGTTGTATAAATAAATGTTTGGACATGTTTTGGAAGATGCTAGTAAGTAAGAGGTCACTGGATGGACACAAATTAGCATACCTGGTTTGAGTGACAGGTCTTTCCCTGTACATGCTGTTATTTAAAATGAAGATTTCTGAGAATCTACAGCTCGGATTTCAGATCTGAAAAAAGTGTTGTAGTGGTGGGTCATTACACTATCTAAAGGTAGGATTTTGGAAAATTCGGTTTTTGGAAGTATAGATAGCCTTTAAATACACTTATTACCTACAATAAAATACAGAGATCGTTATTAGAAAGAAGAGCACAGACACAGACTGACCACGACTATTTCTTTGTATGAGAGTCCTAACAGAGATATCAGAGGTTACCTACAAAAATCCGAAATATTTCCCTCTGTGTTTGTGTGTTATCAGCAGGTTCTTCAGATCATACCCTCAGTAAAGGAGAACACCGGGGACCGGTAGGCACTAGACCAGAACGACAAGTCCTGCATTCATTTTCACCATCACTGCCATCTCCCATTAGCACAGGGAGATAGAATGTAGTTGGTTGGTCAACTCTGAGCATGTCTGAGCCACTGGCTTGTGAAAGAGAATTATAATTGACTATGGGACTTTACACCACTGAATCTCTGGTTAGGAACTTAAAATAGAAAAGTGAGATACTGTTAAAAGGGCATGTCCATACCTTCCCCACCCTGTAAACTATACTTACCTCCCCAGCGTTCCTGAACGGAGACATCCTGCCCTTTGCCGCCTACCCTGGTCTACCCTGACACAACAGTCAAAATCACGGTTGTGACATCATGGCTAATAAGTAACTGCTGTGGATTAGGCCCTCTCATCTGCACATGTAGCAGCTCATAAGAGGAGGTGGTAACAACTGGGGAAGAACATTTCAGGGACTCTCAGTCCAGGAATACTGGGGAGATAAATAAGGTTTGTGAGGTCTGGGTTATTGGGATTTGAAAAAGTTAAGTATAAAATTCATTGGAGGGGCGGACATGCCTTTTAAATTTAGCAGGCGCAGTTAGTAAAACATGTTTAGCCTGAGGCTCTCCTTTAAGGAGAACAACATTTTAATAATAAATTTAAATCCATGCAATGTCTATTTTAATGGCTACTTTTTAAAACTTTAATACATACCTTAAAGGAGAACTAAAGCATTAATTAACTCAAATGAATTGTATAAAGCCTAAATAGCAGATAGCTGTAACTGTCACCCATGATATCATTTACCCAAGTTATTTAAGAAGCACGCTTATGGCTTTCATGTCATGTTTAAGGGTCTGAAATAGCAAATCAATGCATACTGCATCTAAGTCTTTCATCAGCCTGCGCAGGACAATATCTATAAAACCCACTATCTATCTAAATTATTATTATTTTCATTTACATTTTAAAAGGTAAAACCTTTAACAGAAAGATGTCAAAGAGGCAGAATCTGAACAGCATCTAATATATTGCAACATGTGACATTAAATGAATTGCCCATCCCAATAATCACCCAGCCAATAAGTTCTTCCCTTCAGAGAGCTTCCATGGACCCTCATTGAACCTTTGCGGTGCTCAGAAGAGGATTCTCCGTGAAAGCTTTGTAGTGACTGGCTCGGACGTGACCCAGGAAAGTATGGGATATGTGGGTAAGAGAAACCAAAGACCAGGAAGGATTTTTCTCTTTAACAGCACAATCACCTTTATGAGCATTGAGGATCTAAGATTTTAGGGGTGTTCACCCCTAAAATGAAAGTGGATATAAGTAGGTAGAACAAGGCCTATAATCTGTCAATTTCCATTTTAACACAATATATCAATATCCCCCAGAAATGGTTATACATTTTTAAGAAGTGTGCAGCTTGATAAATCCAATCTATCATAAAACCAAGAAAAATCCAATCCAGGGTTACAGACATTCATGCAAACATTAAAGGGCAAGTCCATCCTCAAAATGAAAACCTACATACAGGTAAATCACCCCCAAACCCCTAAACGGTAATAGTTTGAAATGTGAAATATATAAGTCTAACCTGAAATCCTGCACAATGTCATGTTGCCCCTGTTTCTGCTTCCTGGTTCTTCCAGTTAGTAACTGTCAGTTATGGATTTGACAGTTGACCTCACAGCCAATGACTGAATGTTAATCCCCTGTCTACCTCTTCTGAGCATGCCCAGGCTCAGTACAGGCTCAGTACAGGTTTCTAAATGGCTCAGTTTCCATGAGGCATCCAGAAGCATAGCAGGCATACAGTAATGAATTCATAGGACAAAGTATGATATATCAACATATTATAAAGAGGCCATTCTTTCTAAAAGATGTTCTTATGGGGGTGGAGTTGTCCTTTAAAGGTTGTTGTTGGAGGATATGGCAAAACCTGGGACAGAAATAAGTGGCTTAGTCATTTAAGGGCATGTTCACCCCTCAAATTAGGGGACAATCTCAGAGGAGACAGATAGAAGAGTTCAGCGATTGGCTGTGATGTGATCTGTTAAATCCATGACTGACAGTTAACTGGAAGAACCCGGAAGCAGAAAGAGGTAACTGAACATTGAGCAGCATTCCAGGTTAGTCTTAAAGGGGATGTACACTAGCAAATTTGTTTTTTTAAATTGCCAGTTATTGGAAACTATTATTCATCCCAACTATCACTGTATCATTTTTTTGTTGATCTGCCCCCTATTTCATTAGATATCCAATCTGAAACATCTTACATTTCAGCATTTTTGTAAGCATGCTGTAGGTGGAATGGTTTGACAGTTGGTGTGCTGTATACTGTATGCAGTATTGACAGTTGGTATGGGGGAAAATAGTCAGGTCAGTGGTCAGAGCCTGAGCAAAACAAGTATTATATTGAAGGCATGCAGCAACACACACACCTCAGAGTAACTGCTACTTACATGCATTTATTTAAAGATTAAGATAACGCATGTCATTTTTTTAGTATACATACATTTTAAGGTTCGTACACACGTGCGATCACGAGTGCCGACCTGCGATCCAAAACGGACGTTCGCTCAGAGATTGTTGCCCGATCCACCGGGCGGATCTCTGAACGAGTGGCCATTCCGGCCAATAAAGTGCCCATACACGTACAGTGTGTGAGAACCTTTACACCTTTCCAAATATTGCAGTTTTGGGTTTGGATTAACCTTTATACAATTTTTCATTTCAGGGGTGGACTTGACTATTAAAATAAGAAACTAGGTTCTATTGATAATGGCAAAATTTGTACAACTCTTTAACACTATTATATTAGGATTAGCAGCATGGTATATTTGAACAAGCAAGAGCCTTTCAAAAAGATTATAAAACCTTAAAAAGGTTTATGACTTTTTATAGCTTTTCCAGCGGAAATTAAAATATAAAATCATACATAACACACTAAATGTATGTCCTATAATTCGAACAGGAGAAAAATGTTTTCATAAAGTATGAGTTCTCTGGTGTGATGTAAGGTGCGTACGTCGTGTAAAACATCTCCCACAATCCAAACAAGCAAATGGTTTCTCTCCTGTGTGAGATCTCTGATGCACTGTGAGACTTGAGCTGCGAGTAAAAAATTTACCACATATTGAACAAGAAAATGGTTTCTCTCCTGTGTGAGTTCTCTGGTGCACAATAAGATTTGAGCTTTGTGCAAAGCATTTCCCACATTCAGAACAAGAGAATGGTTTCTTTCCAGTGTGTATCCTTTGATGAACAGAAAGCTTGTAATGACTGCGAAAACATTTCCCACATTCAGAACAAATACAGTTCTTTTCTCCGGTATGAATTTTCTTATGTACAGAAAGGTTTGAACGTTGCGCAAAACATTTTCCACATTCTAGACAAGCAAATGGTTTCTCTCCTGTGTGGATGTTGTAATGATTTGCAAGATCTGACTTTATTGAAAAACTTTTCCCACATTCATTACAAGAGAATGGCTTCTTTCCTAGATGTCTTCTATAATGTGCAGATAGCTTAGTGAGATCCCTGAAACATTTCCCACATTCAGTACATATACAGGAGTTTTCGCCCGTGTGATTTCTCTGATGTACAATAAGACATGACTGGTACACAAAACATTTGCCACATTCAGAACAAGAAAACGGTTTGTCTCTTGTGTGAATTCTCAGGTGGTTATGAAGATTCTTCTTTTTACTAAAATCCTTAGAGAGTGGAGGGCAGCTATGCTTTACAAATAAAGTATTAGTTAATTTATAAGCGGCAAATTTTGACTTTTTAAAGTTTTCACTGTATATAAATTCTAGCAAGTTGGTATTATGACTAGATCCAGTGGTATCAGCAGATGGATCTGTTCCCTGTATCTGTTCTGTAAGGGGATTAATGGTACAATCTGAACGTTCTCCTTCCCATGATTCCATCTCCTCTTTAATACCATTTGATATACTATGAATGTGGAAATCTCACAAAAACTGAAATTTCCCTAACTGACCCGCAAATCCACATCCTCTTTCAAATCAATTTTTAAACATTCGGTTGGGATTTGCTGGTCAGTTAGGGAAATTTCAGTTTTTGTGAGATTTCCACATTCATAGCTCCATGGAGGAGTGGGAGTATTTAAAGGGAAACAAGACCCTTTACAAGGAAGTAATAAAAGAGAACCGTCAGCAAAGCTACCCGCTGGGTAAATAATATTTATGGGCAAAAAAATAAACAAACATTGTGGGTTATAAAGTTTATAACTCCAGGGGGATAAATATACATCTTTTATTTGTTGCTTTTATTTTTAAACCATTAACTAATAAAGCCTAGCTGATCCTTTAGATCAAAAAGGTGACCATGAAAGAGATCTATACTGAAAAAAAAAAAACATTTTAAATTGACCATAACTGGAAACTATAATTCTTCCCAACCCCCACTCTACTATTTTTTTGTTGATAGTATTTGTGGTTAAGTAAAGACATACGTCCATCTAGTCCAACCTACTTGGCAATATCCACATTTCTGCTCTGCCTCCTATTTCTTTATATATCCAATATAAACCATCTTACATTTTAGCTGTCAATCAAGTGCTATTACTATTATAAACTCTTCTGATGTGAGCAATTTTACTGTAGTTGGAATGATGACAGTGTTTTGACAATTGGTATGGAGTAAAATCCTTCTCCCAGTGCTGCCTTATAGTGATTACTGAGCATGCTTGCCCTCATAAAAAAGTTTAGTCAGATTGGGGAGTGGTTAAAAAACGGAGGGTGGATACTGAGCCTGAACGAAACAATTCTTGGTTTAAGGGCATGTATTAACACATACAACTCAGAGTAAGTGCTAGTAACACATTAATTACAGATTGAGATTAGGAAAGTCATTTTTTCAGTAGTAGTAGCCCTTTAAAACCAGGACGAGCATGCACAATGCAGACTATATTAAGCTGTGATTATATTTTGTTGGTAATATGCAGCTCTGGAAATTGACATCTTTTACATTCTTTTGCAGATTGTGAATATAACAGTGATACTAACACCAATGTGGAAGCAAATTTGTGCTGTGAAAATAAACCACCTGAGATTGTGGTTGAAGAATCAACCTATGAATGTGGAAATCTCACAAAAACTGAAATTTCCCTAACTGACCCCCCCCCCCCTCGGATTTCAGATCTGAAAAAAGTGTTGTAGTGGTGGGTCATTACATATCTAAAGGTAGGATTTTGGAAAATTCGGTTTTTGGAAGTATAGATAGCCTTTAAATACACTTATTACCTACAATAAAATACAGAGATCGTTATTAGAAAGAAGAGCACAGACACAGACTGACCACGACTATTTCTTTGTAGAGAGTCCTAACAGAGATATCAGAGGTTACTACAAAAATCCGAAATATTTCCCTCTGTGTTTGTGTGTTATCAGCAGGTTCTTCAGATCATACCCTCAGTAAAGGAGACACCGGGGACGGTAGGCACTAGACCAGAACGACAAGTCCTGCATTCATTTTCACCATCACTGCCATCTCCCATTAGCACAGGGAGATAGAATGTAGTTGGTTGGTCAACTCTGAGCATGTCTGAGCCACTGGTTGTGAAAGAGAATTATAATTGACTATGGGACTTTACACCACTGAATCTCTGGTTAGGAACTAAAATAGAAAAGTGAGATACTGTTAAAAGGGCATGTCCCTACCTTCCCACCGTAAACTATACTTACCTCCCCAGCGTTCCTGAACGGAGACATCCTGCCCTTTGCCGCCTACCCTGGTCTACCCTGACACAACAGTCAAAATCACGGTTGTGACATCATGGCTAATAAGTAACTGCTGTGGATTAGGCCCTCTCATTGCACATGTAGCAGCTCATAAGAGGAAGGTGGTAACAACTGGGGAAGAACATTTCAGGGACTCTCAGTCCAGGATACTGGGGAGATAAATAAGGTTTGTGAGGTCTGGGTTATTGGGATTTGAAAAGTTAAGTATAAAATTCATTGGAGGGGCGGACATGCCTTTTAAATTTAGCAGGCGCAGTAGTTAAAACATGTTTAGCCGAGGCTCTCCTTTAAGGAGACAACATTTTAATAATAAATTTAAATCCATGCAATGTCTATTTTAATGGCTACTTTTTAAAACTTTAATACATACCTTAAAGGAGAACTAAAGCATTAATTAACTCAAATGAATTGTATAAAGCCTAAATAGCAGATAGCTGTAACTGTCACCCATGATATCATTACCCAAGTTATTTAGAAGCACGCTTATGGCTTTCATGTCATGTTTAAGGGTCTGAAAAGCAAATCAATGCATACTGCATCTAAGTTTTCATCAGCCTGCGCAGGACAATATCTATAAAACCCACTATTATTCTAAATTATTATATTTTCATTTACATTTAAAAGGTAAAACCTTTAACAGAAAGATGTCAAAGAGGCAGAATCTGAACAGCATCTAATATATGCAACATGTGACATTAAATGAATTGCCATCCCAATAATCACCCAGCCAATAAGTTCTCCCTTCAGAGAGCTCCATGGACCCTCATTGAACCTTTGCGGTGCTCAGAAGAGGATTCTCCGTGAAAGCTTTGTAGTGACTGGCTCGGACGTGACCCAGGAAAGTATGGGATATGTGGTAAGAGAAACCAAAGACCAGGAAGGATTTTTCTCTTTAACAGCCACAATCACCTTTATGAGCATTGAGGATCTAAGATTTTAGGGTGTTCACCCCTAAAATGAAAGTGGATATAAGTAGGTAGAACAAGGCCATAATCTGTCAATTTCCATTTTAACACAATATCAATATCCCCCAGAAATGGTTATACATTTTTAAGAAGTGTGCAGCTTGATAAATCCAATCTATCTAAAAACAAGAAAAAATCCAATCCAGGGTTACAGAATTCATGCAAACATTAAAGGGCAAGTCAGACCCAAAATGAAAACTACATACAGGTAAATCACCCCCCAAAACCCTAAACGTAATAGTTTGAAATGAAATATATAAGTCTAACCTGAAATCCTGCACAATGTCTGTTTCCCCTGTTTCTGCTTCCTGGTTCTTCCAGTTAGTAACTGTCAGTTATGGATTTGACAGTTGACTCACAGCCATGACTGAATGTTAATCCCCTGTACCTCTTCTGAGCATGCCCGGCTCAGTGTACAGGTTTCTAAATGGCTCAGTTTCCATGAGGCATCCAGAAGCATAGCAGGCATACAGTAATGAATTCATAGGACAAATATGAGATATAACAATATATAAAGAGGCCATTCTTTCTAAAAGATGTTCTTATGGGGGTGGAGTTGTCCTTTAAAGGGTGTTGTTGGAGGATTAGGAAAAACTGGGACAGAAATAAGTGGCTTAGTCATTTAAGGGCATGTTCACCCTCAAATTAGGGGACAATCTCAGAGGAGACAGATAGAGAGAGTTCAGCGATTGGCTGTGATGTGATCTGTTAAATCCATGACTGACAGTTAACTGGAAGAACCGGAAGCAGAGAAGAGGTAACTGAACATTGAGCAGCATTCCAGGTTAGCTCTTAAAGGGGAGTACACTAGCAAATTGTTTTTTTAAATTGCCAGTTATTGGAAACTATTATTCATCCCAACTATCACGTATCATTTTTTTGTTGATCTGCCCCCTATTTCATTAGATATCCAATCTGAAAACATCTTACATTTCAGCATTTTTGTAAGCATGCTGTAGTGGAATGGTTTGACAGTTGGGTGCTGTATACTGTATGCAGTATTGACAGTTGGTATGGGGGAAAATAGTCAGGTCAGTGGTCAGAGCCTGAGCAAAACAAGTATTATATTGAAGGCATGCAGCAACACACACACCTCAGAGAACTGCTACTTACATGCATTTATTAAAGATTAAGATAACGCATGTCATTTTTTTAGTATACATACATTTTAAGGTTCGTACACACGTGCATACGAGTGCCGACCTGCGATCCAAAACGGACGTTCGCTCAGAGATTGTTGCCGATCCAACCGGGCGATCTCTGAAGAGTGGCCATTCCGGCCAATAAGTGCCCATACACGTACAGTGTGTGAGAACCTTTACACCTTTCCAAATATTGAGTCGTTTGGGTTGGATTAACCTTTATACAATTTTTCATTTCAGGGGTGGACTTGACTATTAAAATAAGAAACTAGGTTCTATTGATAATGGCAAAATTTGTACAACTCTTTAACACTATATATTAGGATTAGAGCATGGTAATTTGAACAAGCAAGAGCCTTTCAAAAGATTATAAAACCTTAAAAAGGTTTATGACTTTTTATAGCTTTTCCAGCGGAAATTAAAATATAAAATCATACATACCACACTAAATGTATGTCCTAAATTGGAACAGGAGAAAAATGTTTTCATAAAGTATGAGTTCTCTGGTGTGAGTGTAAGGTGCGTACGTCGTGTAAAACATCTCCCAAATCCAAACAAGAAATGGTTTCTCTCCTGTGTGAGATCTCTGATGCACTGTGAGACTTGAGCTGCGAGTAAAAAATTTACCACATATTGAACAAGAAAATGGTTCTCTCCTGTGTGAGTTCTCTGGTGCACAATAAGATTTGAGCTTTTGGCAAAGCATTTCCCACATTCAGAAAAAGAGAATGGTTTCTTTCCAGTGTGTATCCTTTGATGAACAGAAAGTTGTAATGACTGCGAAAACATTTCCCACCTTCAGAACAAATAAGTTCTTTTCTCCGGTATGAATTTTCTTATGTACAGAAAGGTTTGAACGTGTGCGCAAAACATTTTCCACATTCTAGACAAGCAAATGGTTTCTCTCCTGTGTGGATGTTGTAATGATTTGCAAGATCTGACTTTATTGAAAAACTTTTCCCACATCATTACAAGAGAATGGCTTCTTTCCTAGATGTCTTCTATAATGTGCAGATAGCTTAGTGAGATCCCTGAAACATTTCCCACATTAGTACATACAGGAGTTTTCGCCCGTGTGATTTCTCTGATGTACAATAAGACATGACTGGTACACAAACATTTGCCACATTCAGAACAAGAAAACGTTTGTTCTCTTGTGTGAATTCTCAGGTGGTTATGAAGATTCTTCTTTTACTAAAATCCTTAGAGAGTGGAGGGCAGCTATGCTTTACAAAAAAGTATTAGGTAATTTATAAGCGGCAAATTTGACTTTTTAAAGTTTTCACTGTATAAATTCTAGCAAGTTGGTATTATGACTAGATCCAGTGGTATCAGCAGATGGATCTGTCCCTGTATCTGTTCTGTGTAAGGGGATAATGGTACAATCTGAACGTTCTCCTTCCCATGATTCCATTCCTCTTTATACCATTTGATATATAATTATCTGACAGCTGTTATTTAGGTGGATCCCTGGTATCAGTAGATGGATCTGTTCCTGATCTGTTCTGTAAGTGGATTAATGGTACAATCTGAACGTTTTCCTTCCCATGATTCCATCTCCTCTTTAATACCATTTGATATATAATTATCTGACAAGCTGTTATTTAGGTTGGATCCCATGGTATCAGTAGATGGATCTGTTCCCTGGATCTGTTCTGTAAGTGGATTAATGGTACAATCTGAACATTCTCCTTCCCATGATTCCATCTCTCTTTAATACCATTTGATAAATAATTATCTAACAAGCTGTTATTAGGTTGGATCCCAGGGTATCAGTAGATGGATTGTTCCCTGTATCTGTTCTGTAAGTGGATTAATGGTACAATCTGAACATTCTCCTTCCATGATTCCATCTCCTCTTTAATACCATTTAGATATTAATTATCTGACAAGCTGTTATTTAGGTTGGATCCCATGGTATCAGTAGATGGATCTGTTCCCTGTATCTGTTCTGTAAGTGGATTAATGGTACAATCTGAACATTCTCCTTCCCATGATTCCATCTCTCTTTAATACCATTTGATATATAATTATCTGACAAGCTGTTATTTAGGTTGGATCCCATGGGATCAGTAGATGGATCTGTTCCCTGTATTGTTCTGTAAGTGGATTAATGGTACAATCTGAATGTTCTCCTTCCCATGATTCCATCTCCTCTTAATACCATTTGATATATAATTATCTGACAAGCTGTTATTTAGGTTGGATCCCATGGTATCAGTAGATGGATCTGTTCCCTGGATCTGCTGTGTAAGTGAATTAATTTCACAATCTAAATTTTCTCTTACCTTTTTTTTTTCTTTTTTTTCTTTTTTTTGGTGGCGGGCGGGGGGGGTGGGGGGGGGGTGAGGGGGAGGGGGGGGCGTGGGGTGGGGGGGGGGGGGGGGGGGGGGGGTGGGTGGGGGGGTGGGAGAAAAAAAAAAAAGGGGAGGGGGGGTGGGGGGGGGGGGGGGGGTCGTTTTTTTTTTTTTTTTTTTTTTTTTTTTTTTTTTTTTTTTTTTTTTCCCCCTTTTTTTTTTTTGCGCCCCCCCCCTTTTTTTTTTTTTTCACAACGGCAATCCACTCCTCTTCAAATCAATTTTTAAAAATTCGTGTTGGGATTGCTCCCCCACATACACACCTACCTACCTTCACCCTCACCTACACACATACCTCCACGCTTACCTACCGTTACCTACACACATAACTACCTTCACCCTCACCTAAACGCTTACCTAGTCACCCTACAGACATACATACCTAACCCCACATTCACGCTTACCTACAGTAACCCTACAGACATTCCTACCTTCACCCTCACCTACACATATACTTACCCTCACTCTCATGCCTACACTCACCGAGTATTTGTGCGTGTGAAACCATACATGAATATGTGCGTGTATGTATGGTTATGTGTGTAAATCTGAGTAAATGTTCATGTAACTTACTAAACTGTGTGTATGTTAAAACAAATGTTTTTGTGTATTTCAGGGGCTGGTTTTTTTTGTGTTTAAATGGTTAAAAGTGGTGTGTAAGTTTATTATGGCAGCCACCAGGTACTATACACAGACTGTTTTTATCAATTTTAATTGCAATATATTGGAAGGACGGGCTGTAAGGATAACTGTGGTCTCGAATTCTTGCCAAGCTAGTAAGAATATATAAAAAAGCCTTTCCATCACCCTTGCACAATAGTGTAAGAATACATGGGCATATGGGTGGAATCAGGCCAAAAGGAGCTTGTTGGATTTGGTGAAACATCTAACATCATGGAGCGCATTATAGATATAAAGTAATGGAGTAGGGAATAGTTGACCATGAAAAGTGGCGTTTGGACTTTGTATCGAAGGAAAAAGTGCGCTGGGTTAAACAAAGACTTTAATTTCGGGACGGCAATATTTTCCCCAGGTTAAAAGCAGCTCTTCAGAATGTAAACTGGGATAATGTATTATCAGGTAAAGGTTACTGAACAGAAGTCATAGAGTATACCGTATATACGGAGATATAACTGGGATAATGTATTATCAGGTAAAGGTACTGAAAACAGAAGTGACTGTGTAAGCCAGTTCAAATCTAAAAATTTATTACCCGTGGAAAGTAAATGTAAAACAATAGATCGCACCGATATGGTGAATTCTGATGTAAGGTAAAGAGGCAAATGGAAAGGAAGAAAAAGGCATTAAAACCTTTAAGGCGAGGGAACGAAAAGGCCTTTAGGGATATAAAAACTGCAAAATGAGTGTAAGAAAGCCAATCAAACTAGATAAATTAATACGAAGTTAGGATAGCTGCACAAAGATCACTAAGCTAAATTGTTTTAAAAGTATATGAATGTAAGATCAGACAGCGAATGTGCGCACCATAATAATGGGGATAAGATAGTTACGGAGGATGGCGATGATAGAAAGCAAATGTCTTAAATACTTTGTTCCCTCTGTATACACACTATAGAAGATTCCAAGTACAGATATCATAGAGTATAGTAGCAATAATGGATATAAAAGTGGACACTTTGGTTAACTGAGGATATGAGTACAGAAGAACTAAATAAGGGGGTTAATATCAATAAATCTCCTGGACCAGATAAAATACATCCTCGTGTACTTGGGAGCTAAGTTTTATCTAGGCCTTTGTTTTGCTTATTTTTCAAGATTCCCTCAGTCCGGTGGGTGTGCCTATGGATTGAAAAAAAGGGCTGATGTTATTCCAATATTCAAAAAGGGTCGTCGTTCCGGCCGGGTATTACAGGCCTGTAAGTTTAAAACTTCAGTGGTGGGGAATGATCCTGGAAAGTTAATTTAAGGAAAATGTTTCTAGAGTAGTTTCAAGGACTGACATTAAAGTAGTAACCAGCATGGATTTAGGAGGGAATAGATCGGGTCAAACTAAACTTGTTGGCTTTTATGAGAAGTAAGTAGAAAATTTAGGGACTCTGGCCATAGCAGTAGCACAAAATCGATGTAGTGTACCGGTACTTTGGATTTGCAAAGCTTTAATACCGTCCCCATAGGCGGACTAATGTATCAGCTAAGTCTGTGGTCTGGGGGCACCATTTGTAACATGGATAGAAAATTGGTTAATGAATAGGATGCAGAGGAGAGTGTAATGGGCTTCATCATTTGAGACTAAAGTGCTAAGTGGGGGCCACAGGGTTCTGTGCTGGGGCCGCTTTTAATTTATTTATTAATTGATTTGGGAAGGGGATTGTCAGCAAGGTTCTGTGTGTGCTGACGACAAAAAACTTGTCGACATTAAAAACTTCAGAGGATGGGCAATCGTTGCAAGGGGATTCTAGAGAGATTATCAACATTGGGCTGCTAAGTGGCAGATGAAATTCAAGGTTGATAAATGTAAGTGATGCATTGGACTTAAAAATACTTGTGCGACTTATACTATAAATGGCTCTGTGTAAGTGAATCCCGGTGGAAAGGGATCTTGGAGTTTTGGTGGATAACAAACGTAAAGGTAGCAAGAGTGCCAGGCGGCAACGCTAGAGCCAGCATGGTATTGTTTGATTAAAGCGAGTAGATTCAGGGAGAAAATTAATTCTCCCTTCTTACAAAGCATTGGTAAGGCCTCATTTGGAATATGCAGTGCCATTTTGGAAACGTATACAAAAAGGACATCTTTTTGAAATGGAAAAGGTTCGAGAAGGCAACTAAAATTAATAAAGGGATTGGGGGAGATTGAATATGAAGAGAGACTGGAAAAGTACAATTAGTAAGTTGGAGAAAGAAAGGGCGCTTGCGTGGGGATATGATTACTGTGTATAATCATTACGGGCCATACAATAAACTATCTGGAGGCATGTTCACCAATGAACATGTCAGAGGACACGATCGGACATCCCTACGACTTGACCCAGCTTGCCGGAGTCAGGGAAGGAATTTTCATAAATTTGGTTGGGGGGGGGTTTTTGCCTTCTTATGGATCAAAGTTAGGCAGGAAATGGGATATTGCTGATTAGGTTGGCAGGTGCCCGTATGTCTTTATCAACTCAAATAATATACAGTCTGGTCAGGGGGCTTGAAGCAAACCATGTACAGGAGCAACAAAATGTATTTTATTTATAGATTTTTAAATGAGGCAAGTAATTTTTCAGTGTCAACCTCCTCAAAGTGATAAAAAAAAAAAAAAGAAGTCTTTTTGAGTGGTACTGGTGCTGCGATAAATCGTGAGGAATGGAGCATATTGTGGTCAGTTGTACAGGTAGAAGTCAGCTCATGAAGTGTGAACAGATAGGGTCAGAGCAGCCATTCACACGTTGTTTTTGGGCAAGGTTGTGTGTTTACAGGCAAGAAGATTGGATCCCAACTGTGCAAGTACCTCAACCAGCTGCTGGGGACAGACAGACAGCAAGGAGGGAGGATGATGGGAACATGCCTTACCACCACCAGTACATTACACAAGTGTATGGTACAGGGGGAGCCGTTGCCACGTTGTGTGAGGAAGGAGGTTGCGTCTAAAAACATTTATAGCTGGAGGATAGGTCTGTGGATGAAAATTGAGGTGGGATTAACCCATCACGTTCCAGTGCAGGGACCAGGGAAAACCTTTCATGTACACGCACTAATCCAAGGGGACAATTAGAGCAGTTCCCCAATGGCAGTAGGAGACATAAATATGGAATGTGAAGATCTGTTTTGTGCAGGGTGGGGGTTCCTGTATTGCCACAACTAAAGGCAGAGAGAAAAGTGCGAATATTGGCCAGGTGTATGTCTAAAATGCGTGTCCACTTGTCCAGCAAACCTGGTAGGTTCAGTTAAATTCGAAGCGGTCAGCACTGTATGGCATCCCATTTAACTAAAGATTGCCAAGATACAATCTGTTCACAACGCAAAACAGTTTCACATTTTTTGTTATGAAATGGACAAGCTTGAAGGATTATAAGGGGAATCTATTATGTTTTTTCCCATGGGAGCTGGAGAACTGAAAAACACCAGCTTCATCAGGAAGTTAGGCGCCTTCCAATCAAGCAGTGGGAAGCCAGAGGACTATCTTGTACTGGAGGTGATATCTGCTACCAGTAGTGGGGAAAATATGGAGGCAAGTATCTCCGGGATGGGGCCTAAAGGGATCTATACCGAAAAATAGGTTTTTTAAATTACCATAACGGGCAACTATAATTCTTCCCAACCACAACTGTATCATTTTTTGGCCCCTATCTTTAGATATCCAATCTTAACATTCTTATATTTCATCTGTCAATCAAGTCCTTGCTCTTCAAAAACTTCTTATGTCAGTAGTTATTACTGTAGGGAATGGGACAGAGATTGAAGTTGGATGCGTGTGCAGGCTTGACAGTTGGTTTGTGGGGTTGGTGGGGAAGTGGAGCAGTTAAAAGAGGGAGGGGGGATATGCTCTAAAAAAATGTGTACTGGATTGAAGGAATGCAGCACACAAAAATGAGAGTACAAAGCTAACTTACATGTATTCAGTTAGAGATATATGAGGCAGTCATTTTTTCAGTTATGAGTTTCCCTTTAAGACAATACTCCCCCGTAATTATCGGTCAAAGTTAGTTTAATAGTCACTAGATGGTTATTTGCAGTGCAGCTAATGGTGAAGTTGGATTATTATTTTTTTTATTGAGCTACAGCACATGTACCAAAAAGGGAAAACTGCTCGGTGAATGAAAACATTACACATCGTTTGCACAGCCAGATATCCCAAAGATTAACCGACAATCCGATTAAACCACTAACAAAAACGCATGAAAACCTTATACAGACAGCAAGCAAACTCGTTCTGGACCATAATCCAGCCCAAATGGATGTATGTCAGTGTCCGTTACATCAACTGTGACATGCTCATCTTTCAGCCTTTAGTACAGGTTTGACAGAGGAAAAAGAAAAGAAACTCCAAAGCTCCAGGTTGAATGGAAATAACAAATTTATCCATGGCTTAAGACATCAATTGGAAAAAAAAAAAATATAATTTAACTAAAAGGTTTATAAAAAAAAAAAAGTTGCCCTCCCAGTCAGACAAACGTACAATCTTGCGCTTGAGAAAGGGAAAAGACCATTGTGTACCACAGCAAGAGTTACGTCAATGGAGGTTTCTGGGCCTGCTCTACAGAAAATGGGGGGGCAATGGACACCTTAACCCTCCCACATAATACAGTTTCTACTCTAGAGACTGTCCAATCCAAACTGAAAACATCCATCCAAGACGGAGACATCCGAGCACCTGTGGAAGAAGCTTTAGAAGCATCGCTGATCAATGTAGATTTACAAGAAGCCCCATGACCTGTGTCCCATCCATGAATCATATGAAGAGGACAGTCATCAGATCTCCCAGACTTCCACAATTAAAACAAATTCCATCAGATCTACATCCTAACACCAAATGGCGAATCACAATGGATGACTATCCATGAAGTGCGCAGTAAGCAGGCGTGAACTGTCCGGACTAACTAAAGATAGCGGTTGCTTTATTTAAAAAGAAGAAACAAAACACATTAAAAACTAGCTTGACAGAAGCGGGGGAAGCAGCTATGGAAGAACTACAAAAACAATTATAGACTGGAACCCATCGATCCTCCTATCACAATGGAGAGAAAACCAATGTCTCCAAATGGCCAAGGGGCACCCATATCTGCTCCCTTACAGATAACTTGTTTGTATGGTGGCCTTAAGAGCCAAACCGTTAAAAAAAGGGGCAATACTTTAAAAGTCCAGAGTCCAGGAGGTTTTGTCCATAACGGCAGGTTCAATCCTGCAAGCTCCTTCGCTATCCCTCTTTGGCTCTTAGGGCTGTTGCTGATGTTCTCAGAGTCATTTGCCTTTTATTCCATTGCTTCGTGTTGGCCTCGGGGCACAAGCTGAAGAGCCCAGCGGAAGCGGACAATAATGCAAAGTCATGTGTCACATACTGTGCCATCACCTGATGGTCAGGGGCCAGCACTGGTCAGGAGCTGAGGAGTAAAAAAGGAAACAAATTTACAGACAGGATGTGCTAAAACACTGAACATTCTATGCATGTTACTGGCTCTAGCAGCCAGGAGGCCTAGAAAGGTTGTATTCCTCTGCGGACCATGTGCATGTAGAAACATTCAATTCTTTTAAGACGAGCAGAGGGATCTGTTCGCTTGCGTGACATGAAAAATTGTAGAGGAAGAATGGGCTCTGGACTAGCACTCACTAGGATCAATTACATTAATCCATTCTATTTCTAGCAACCTGTCCAGGTCATGGCATGTGGTTTCTATTTCAATAATCCCAGGCAAGGATGGATAGAGGTCCAGAGAAGGTACATATCCCCCCATCACTTTGCTAAAGGCCCTATTCCCCCCCATCTCTTTACTAAAGGCCCTATCCCCCATCTCTTGCTAACGGACCTATCCCCCATCCTTTGCCTGCTAAAGGCCCTCCCCCCATCACTTTGCTAAAGGCCCTTATCCCCCATCACTTTGCTAAAGGCCCTATCCCACCATCACTTGTAAGGCCCATCCCCCCATCACTTGCTAAACGGCCCACCCCCATCACTTTGCTAAAGGCCCTATCCCCCCATCAACTTGGCTAAAGGACCTCTCCCCCCAATACTTGCTAAAGGCCCTATCCCCCCATCACTTTGCTAAAGGCCCATCCCCACATCACTTGCTAAAGGCCCTATCCCCCCATCACTTGCTAAAGGCCCTATCCCCATCACTTTTGCTAAAGGCACTACCCCCCATTCATTTGCTAAAGGCCCTATCCCCCCATCTCTTTACTAAAGGCCCTATCCCCCCATCTCTTCTACTAAAGGCCATCCCCCCATCTCTTTGCTAAAGGCCCTATACCACCATCTCTGAATGGATAAAGGCCTTATCCCCCCCATCTCTTGCTAAAGGCCCTATCCCCTCATCTCTTTGATAAAGGCCCTATCCCCCCATCTCTTTGCTAAAAGGCCCTATCCCCCCATTCTTGCTTAAAGGCCATATCCCTCCAATCTCTTTGCTAAAGCCCTATCCCCCAATCACTTTGCTTAAGGCCCTATCCCCCATCACTTGACTAAAGACCTATTCCCCCCATCACTTTGCTAAAGGCCCTATCCCCCCATCTCTTGACTAAAGGCCCTATCCCCCATCCTCCTGTACTAAAAGGCCACATCCCCCCATCTCTTTACTAAAGGGCCTATCCCCCAATCTCTTGTGCTAAAGGCCCCTATCCCCCCCATCTCTTTGCTAAGGCCGATCCCCCGTATCTCTTTGCTAAAGGCCCTATCCCCCCATCTCTTTGCTAAAAGGCACATCCCCCATCTCTGTGCTAAAGCCCTATTCCCCCCATCACTTTGCTAAAGGCCCTATCCCACCCATCTTTGCTAACGGCCCTATCCCCCATCCTCTTCCTAAAGCCCTATCCCCCATCTCTTTACTAAAGGCCCTAGCCCCACATCTCTTTACTAAACGGCCCTAGCCCCCCATTCTTTACTAAAGGCCCCTAACCCACATCTCTTACGTAAAGGCCCTTATCCACATCTCTTTACTAAAGCCCTATCCCCCAATCTAGTTACTAAAGCCCTCTATCCCCCAATCTCTTTGCTAAGGGCTTGCTAACAGAGTTATGTTGCCCATACCATTAGAGCGAATGATATAAAGAAAATAAATGGGCCAGACGGGACATCGTATTGTATGTCGCCTGCAAAAAAGGATCCGGACAGGCGGGATATCTGCAGGAATTCATGAATGTCGGGGGATAGGTAGGCAGGTAAGCTTGAGTATGGGACCCAATGGTACATTCATTTAGAAAAAGGCAGTAGTAGTTCCTTTGCAACAGTCAGAGAAGGAAAGATAAATAGTGCAAAAAGGTTCATAAGGAAAGTCTCCCTCTTCTATCCTGAATTGCTCTCGTTTAACTCACTGCACATACTCCCTGCAAGGGTAAGGGGCCGTAGTAAAAGGACATGCAAAGGAAAATCGGCTTAATAGAAGTGGTTTAAAGGAGAAGTTCAGTTTAAATACATATACTTTTCAGAAAAAAGGCAGTATTTTTACCCCAATGGACCTTAATCTGCCCAATTCAGAATTCTTGCCTGTGAGTGAATAAATGCAAACTTGAATTACTGACTTTCCTGTTTGCAGGACCCCTATATAGAACGTTATGGTCTTGCCCTTGGACCCAGCGCCTGGGTTGATTCAGTTGCTCACTAGAGATATGGCATGTTTGCCCATCCAACCAGCCATCAGTCGAAATACTGTTAGGGGACATTCCAAGGAAGTGGTGCATCCTGGGAAGAAGGGAACGTTAGAAATGTCAGCTCAATAATGTCACAGAAGGGAACAGACAAGGATATGCAATAAATGATTTATCAATTAATTGGGAGGAGAATATGTAGAATAACTACGAAGGCATTAAACAAATAACAATGTAACAAATATTGATCCATTCCACTGAACTGGCCCTTTAAACCTTTTAATAGCTGTAATCTTGTCATAATATCATAATAAGAACACAATTGCGGGTAATTTACCAGCTACGTAAGAGCACGCAGGTTGCTCTGGCTACTAAAAAACACAGATAAACCAAATTTATTAATTATCCCAGAGGTTCCATATTAAAGGGAAATTCACTGGAAAAATTGTTCTAAAATCTTAGTTCCTATAATGCAGCCTAGTTATTCTCCATTTGAATTTAACCCCTCGCTATTCCCTGTTTTGACATTGTGATTGCCATTTCAGGTTCTAACAGGTCTTTCCCAGGATGCACCACTTGCTTGGAAGTTACCTAACAGTCATTTCTACTGATGGCAACTAAAACTCCCAGCATTCTAGATTCCTTCAGTCGTTGAGGCATGTGGGAGTTGTAGTTTTCAAACATACGGAGGAGGAGCAGGCGTTTGAGGATCACCTGCCTATGCCTTCTATCCCTAATCTTTAAACCTTTGACCACTCTGGCGGGTGGGGAATCAGAAGTACCACAGTCACACAAGCATGTTGCAATAATCTTATACAAGGTCACCTACAGCGAGCAGGACACAGAGGCATGTGCAAAGAGCAGACCGCCTCACAAAGACAGGCACGTAAAAAACAAAAAATAAGTAGAGATCCCCACCTAAGGCTTTTATACCTAAACGTATCTTCTGGCTTAGTTTAAGACCATAACCCTTATAAGAAGCACTCTACCTCCTCAAATATGGAAGGATAAAGACACAGGCTCCCCCTTTTGCAACTGAGATGTCATCTTTCAGAGACAAATTCCCACTACTTCCTGGATGCTATGACATTCTAAAAATGTGGGCAAAAACAAAAAACAGCTAAAACGGATATCTCCACGTCTGTAACAGACCAGTGACCCCACCAGCACTGCCAATGTCCCTATGAATCACCAGATGCAATCACAAGCAATAACCATGAAGTCATTGGTCCTCGGTCGAGTGTCAGAGCTTTTATGTTGGAGTGCAGAAGAGAAATCATATGGTCTTCAGGGGAAGGTTATTGTTCCTTTCGCATCCAGCAGTGATCACCTGAAAAAAAACAATAGAAAGGAACAAACATGTGACCTAAGATCCCTTTAGAATTATTCCCCCTTGAGCTCTGGTGAAAAAATGGGGTTAGTCCTTTTCAGGTCGGTGGACAGAAATACCGTCCACATTACTTACACTCTCAATTGGGTATTCCTAGCCAGGAATATCGAGGGTACCATTGACCTTTGTACTATAACATAGATATGTGGTGTAATTGTTAGATTTTCATAATTGGTAAGTACCCAGTAGGTACAACTGAGGATCCATGGGACTGGTATATGTAAACATGGGATAAGAGCATTTAAAGAAACCCTAGGTCTGAGGGCTTGAACATTTCTTTTTGGTTCAGGAAATGAATATAAACATTAAATTAAAATATTCTCCAGGAGCAGCAAAGGGAACTGTAATAACTGGTGACAAAGTTTAAACGTGCTCGGTTAATCTGCAGTTTACATGGTATGGAGTGTATAGAGGCCATTACGTCCAACCTTTTACCCTACACTAATGCTCTGCTATAACAGGTTACATAGTACATATATTGGAGGTTGTATAAAGACATACGTCCATATAGTCCCAAGCCTTTATACCATACCCATAATATCGTATAACAGTTACATTGTAACATGTATTGGAGGTTGTATAAAGGATATCGTCCATCTAGTCCAACCCTTTATACCATACCCATAATGTCTGTATACAGTTACATAGTAACATAGTATGGAGGGTGTATACAGAAATACGTCCATCTAGTCCAACCTCTTTTACCTAACCCTAATAATGTCTGTATAACCGTTACATAGATAAACATAGTATGGAGGTTGTATAAAGACATACGTCTCCATCTAGTCCAACTTTTTTACCATACCCCAATGTCTGTTAACAGTTACATTAGTAAATCATAGTATGGAGGGTATAAAGAATTAAATCCTCCATCAGTCCCAACCTTTATAACCTAACCATTGTACTTGTTTATAAACAGACATAGTAACATCAGTATTGGAGGTTGTATAAAGACATACGTCCATCTAGTCCAACCTTTATACCCTTAACCATAATGTCTGTCTAACAGTTACATAGTAACAGTAACATAGTTATTGGAGGTTGTATTATAAAGAATAAATCCATTCTAGTCCAACCTTTATACCCTCCCATAACTGTCTGTATAACAGTTCCATAGTAACATAGTATTGGAGGTGGATAAAAGGACATACCGCCATCTAGCCCAACTCTTATACCCTACCCATAATGTCTAATACAGTTACATAGTAAATAGTATTGGAGGTTGTATAAGACAAACGTACCATCTACGTCCAACCATTTTATACCCTACCCATAATGTGTTTACCCAGTTACATTAGTAACATAGTATTGGAGGTTGTATAACGACATACGTCCATTCAGTCCAACCTGTTACCCTACCCATAATGTCTGGTATAAAAACCGTTAATATAACATTAGTATTGGAGGTGGTATAACGACATCGTCCATCTAGTCCCACCTTTCTTTACCCTAACCATAATGTTTCTGTAAACAGTACATAGTAACCTAGTTATTGGATGTTGTATAAAGACAGAGTCCATAAGTCCAACCTTTCGACCATACCCATAATGCTGTATAACAGTGACATAAGTAACATAGTAGTGGAGGTTGTATAAGACAACATCCATATAGTCCAACCTTTATACCCTACCCATAAGTCTGTATACAGTTACATAGTAACTAGATTGGAGGTTGTATAAAGACATATGTCCATCTAGTCCAACCTTATAACCTACCCATAATGTCGTATAAACAGTACATAGTAAACATAGTATTGGAGGTTGTATATATAAAGGACATCATCCATCTAGTCCAACCTTATACCCTACCATAATGTCTGTATAACAAGTACATAGTAACATAGTTATTGGAGGTTGTATAAAGACATATGTCCCATCTAGTCCAACCTTTATACCCTACCATTAATTGGTCTGTATAACAGTTACATAGTAAAATAGTATTGGAGGTTGTCTAAAGACATACGTCCATCTAGGTCCAAATTATACCCTACCCATAATGTAGTATAAACAGTTACATAGTAACATAGTATGGGGGGTTGTCTAAAAGGACATACGTCCATCTGTCAACCATTATACCCAATACCAATAAGTCTGGATAACAGTTACATTTAGTAACATAGTATTGGAGGTTGTATAAAGGAAATACGTCATATATGTCCAACCTTGATACCCTACCCATAATGTCTGTATAACAGTTAAATAGTAACATAGTATTGGAGGTTGTATAAAGACATTACCGTCCTCTAGTACCAACATTTATACCCTACCCAATAATGTATGTAACAGTACATAGTAACATTAGTATGGAGGTTGTATAAAGACATACGTTATCTAGTCCAAATTTTTATACCCTACCATAATGTTCTGTTAACAGTTACATAGTAACATAGTTATTGGGGGTTGTATTATAAAGACATATGTCCATTTAGTCCAACCCTTTTATACCCTACATATGTCTGTATAAACAGTTACATAGTAAAACAGAGTTTGGAGGTTGATAAAGACATAAGCTATCTAGTACAACCTTTATAACCTAACCATAATGTCTTTATAACAGTTAAATAGTAAACATTAGTATGGAGGTGTAATAAAGACATACGTCCATGCTAGTCCAACTCTATACACCGGACCCATAAGTCCTGGATCAAACAGTTACCATAGTAACATAGATTGGAGGTTGTATAAAGACATATGTCAATCTAGTCCAACCTTTATACCCTACCCAAATGTCTGTATAACGTTATTCGTAACATAGTATTGGCGGTTGTATGTATAAAGACATATGTTCATATAGTAAAAACCCTTATACCCGACCCATAAGTCTGCTATAACAGTACATAGCAACATAGTATCTGGAGGTTGTATAAAGACATACGTCCATCTAATCCACCTTTATATCCTACCCATAATGTCTGTCGAAACAGTACATAGTAAATAGTATTGGAGGTTGTATAAAGACATACGTCCTCTAGTCCACCCTTTATACCCTACCCATAATGTCGTAGAACAGTTACCATAGAACATAGTATTGGAGGTTGTATAACGACATATGTCCATCTAGTCCACCTTTATACACGACCCATTAGTGTCTGGATAACAGTTACATAGTAACATAGTATTGGAGGGTTGTATAAAGACATATGTCAATCTAGTCCAACCTTTATACCCTACCCATAATGTCTGTATAACAGTTACATAGAGTAACATAAGTATGGAGGTTGTATAAAGGACATACGTCCATCTAGTTCAACCTTTATACCCTACCCATAATGTCTGTATAACGGTACATAGTAACATAGTATTGGAGGTTGTATTAAAGACAATGTTCAATATAGTCAAACCTTATTTTTTTTTTTTTACCCTACCCCTATGTCTGTTTTATAACAGTTACATAGTAACATAGTATTGGAGGTTGTATTACGGACATACGTCCATCTAGTAAAATCCTTTATACCCTACAATACACTGTCTGTATAAACAGTTACATAGTAAAATAGTATTGGAGGTTGTATAAAGACATACGTCCATCTAGTCCAACTTATACCTACCCGTAATGTCTGTTTATAACAGTTACATAGTAACATAGTATTGGAGTTGTATAAAGACAGGACTCAATCTAGGCCAACCTTATAACCCTACCGTAGTCTGTATATAAACAGTTACATAGTAACCACAGTATGGAGGTTGTATAAAGACATGGTCCATCTAGTCCAACCTCTATTTACCCACCCATAATGTCTGTCTACAGGTACATAGTAACAGTATTGGCGGTTGTTATAAAGAAAACGGTCCATCTAGTCCAACCCTTTATACCCCTACCATAATGTCTGTATAAACAGTTACATGTAACACAGTATTGGAGGTTGTATAAAAGACATGAGTCCACTCTAGGCCAACCTTTCTACCCTACCCTGATAATGTCTGTCTAACAGTTACTAGAGTAACATAGTTTGGAGGTTGTATTAAAGAAACATACGTCCATCTAGTCCACCTTTATTACCCCCTACCAATAATGTTTCTGTATAACAGTAATAGTAACATAGTATGGAGGTTGTATAAAGACATACGTCCATCTAGGGGTCCCAACCTTATTACCCTACCCATAATGTCTATATAACAGTTACTAGTAACAAGGTATTGGAGGTTGTATTAAAGACCACGTCAATCTCGTCCAACCTTTATACCCTACCCTAATGTCTGTTTAACAGTCATAGGGGAACATAGATGGAGGTTGTTATAAAGACATACGTTCCGTCTAGTCCAACCTTTATACCCTAACCCATAATGTCTGTAGAACAGTAAATAGTAACATAGTATGGAGGGTGTATAAAGACATACCGTCCCTCGTCCAACCTTAGACCCTACCCTATGTCTGTATAACAGCTTACATAGTAACATAGTTATTGGATGTTGTATACGACTTACGTCTCTAGTCCAACCTTTATACCATTACCCCTAATGTCTATATAACAGTACATAGTAACATAGGATTGGAGGTTGGTAAAGACACGTCCAGCTAGGCCACCTTATCCTACCATAAGGTCTGTATAAAGTTAAATAGTAAACATAGTAGTGGAGGTTGTTGTATAAAGACATACATCCATCAGGTCCAACCTTTATACCCTCCCATCAATGTATGTCTAACAGTTACATAGTAACATAGTATTGGAAGGTGTTAAAGAAATAGGTCTCTAGTCCAACCTTTATACCCTAACCCATAAGTCTGTTATAACAGTTAAATAGTAACATAGTATGGAGGTTGTAGAAAGACATACGTCCATCTAGTCAAAACCTTTATACCTACCCATAATGTCTGTATAACTTGACATAGTACATAGTATGGAGGTTGTATAAAGAAATACGTCCATCTAGTCCCAACCCTTTATTACCCTACCCAGACGTCTGATATAACAGTACTAGTAACATAGTATGGAGGGGTATAAAGAAATACGTCCATCTAGTCCAACTTTATTACCTACCCATAATGTTAATAAACAGTACATAGTAATATAGATTGGAGGTTGTATAAAGGACAGATACGTCCATCTAGTCCAACCTTTATACCCATGTATGGTTATGTGTGTAAATCTGAGTAAATGTTCATGTAACTTACTAAACTGTGTGTATGTTAAACAATGTTTGTGTATTTAAGGTGCGTGTTAAAGTGTGTGTGTAAGTTTATTATGGCAGCACCAGGTACTATTACACAGACTTTTTTTTATCACTTTTACTTGCAATATCATTTAAAATCATCCGTCCATCACATCAGACACACTATTGGAAAGACAGGAGCTTTAAGGATAACTGTGGTCTCGAATTCTTCCAAGCTAGTAAGAATATATATAAAAAGCCTTCCATCACACCTTCACAATAAGTGAAGAACTATGGGCAATATGGGTGGAATCAGGCAAAAGGAGCTCTGTTGGATCTGGTAACATCTAACATCATGGAGCGCATTATAGATATAAAGGTAACTTGGTAACATCTAACATCATGGAGCGCATTATAGATATAAAGGTAACTAGAGGCTTAGGGAATAGTGACCATGAAATAGTGGCGTTTGGACTTTGTTATCGAAAGGTAAAGTGCGCTGGGTTAACAAAGACTTTTAATTTCGGGAAGGCAAATTTTCCCAGGTTAAAAGCAGAAATAAGGTTAATATCAATAAATCTCCTGGACCAGATAAAATACATCCTCGGGTACTTAGGGAGCTAAGTTTTATCTAGGCCTTTGTTTCTTATTTTTACAGATTCCCTCATGTCCGGTGGTGTGCCTCTGGATTGAAAAAAGGCTGATGTTATTCCAATATTCAAAAAGGGTAGTCGTTCACAGCCGGGTAATTACAGGCCTGTAAGTTTAACTTCAGTGGTGGGGAAGATCCTGGAAAGTTTAATAAGGAAACATGTTCTAGAGTATGTTTCAAGGACTGACATTATAAGTAGTAACCAGCATGGATTTAGGAGGAATAGATCTTGTCAAACTAACTTGCTTGGCTTTTATGAGGAAGTAAGTAGAAATTTAGACTCTGGCATAGCAGTAGTCGATGTAGTTTACCGGTACTTGGATTTTGCAAAGGCTTTTAATACAGTCCCCCATAGGCGACTAATGTATAAGCTAAGGTCTGTTGGTCTGGGGAGTCACATTTGTACATGGATAGAAAATTGGTTAATGAATAGGATGCAGAGAGTAGTTGTTAATGGGGCTTCATCATTATGGACTAAAGTGCTAAGTGGGGGCCACAGGGTTCTGTGCTGGGGCCGCTTTTATTTAATTTATTAATGATTTGGAAGTGGGTATTGTCAGCAAGGTTTCTGTGTTTGCTGACGACACAAAACTTTGTCGACCATTAAAAACTTCAGAGGATGTGCAATCGTTGCAAGGGGATCTAGATAGATTATCACATTGGGCTGCTAAGTGGCAGATGAAATTCAATGTTGATAAATGTAAGGTGATGCATTTTGGACTTAAAAATACTTGTGCTACTTATACTATAAATGGCTCTGTGTTAAGTGAATCCCTGTTGGAAAGGGATCTTGGAGTTTTGGTGGATAACAAACTTAAAGGTAGCAAGCAGTGCCAGGCGGCAACAGCTAGAGCCAGCATGGTATTGTCTTGTATAAAGCGAGGTATGGATTCAAGGGAGGAAAATGTAATTCTCCCTCTTTACAAAGATCCCTTTCCACCGGGATTCACTTACACAGAGCCATTTATAGTATAAGTCGCACAAGTATTTTTAAGTCCAATGCATCACTTACATTTATCAACCTTGAATTTCATCTGCCACTTAGCAGCCCAATGTTGATAATCTCTCTAGAATCCCCTTGCAACGATTGCCATCCTCTGAAGTTTTATGTCGACAAGTTTGTTGTCGTCAGCAACAACAGAAAACCTTGCTGACAATCCCCTTCCCAAATCATAATAAATAAATTAAAAGCGCCCCTAGCACAGAACCCTGTGGCCCCCACTTAGCACTTTAGTCATCAAATGATGACAGCCCCATTACAACTACTCTCTGCATCCTATTCATTAACCAATTTTCTATCCATGTTACAAATGGTGACCCCCAGACCAACAGACTTCAGCTTGATACATTAGTCGCTATGGGGGACGGTATTAAAAGCTTTGCAAAATCCAAGTACCGTAAACACTACATCGGACTTTGTGCACTGCTATGGCCAGAGTCCCTAAATTTTCTACTTACTTCTCATAAAAGCCAAGCAAGTAGTTGACAACCGATCTATTCCTCCTAAAATCCATGCTGGTTACTACTTTAATGTCAGTCCTTGAAACACTCTAGAAACATGTTCCGTAATTAAACTTTCCAGGATCATTCCACCAATGAAGTTTAAACTTACAGGCCTGTAATACCGGCCGTGAACGACGTACCCTTTTTGAATCATTGGAATAACATCGCGCCTTTTTTTTGCAATCCAGAGGCACACCACCGGACTGAGGGAATCTTGATACAAATAAGAAACAAAGCCTAGATAAAACTTAGCTCCCAAGTACACAAGGATGTTTTTAATCTGTCCAGGAGATTTTGATATTAACCTTATTTAGTTTCTTCTGTACTCATAGCCTCAGTTACCAAAGTGCACTTTTTTACCATTTTGCCTACTATACTCTATGATATCGTACTTGGAATCTTCTATAGTGTTATAAACAGAGGGAAAAAGTATTTAAGAGACATTTGCTTTCTATCATCGCCACCTCCGTAACTATCTCTATCCCCATTATATATGGTGGCACATTCCTCGTTCTGTCTTACTATGATATACTTTAAAAAATTTAGGCTTAGGATCTTTGTTCAGCTATCCTAACCTTCGATCTCAATTTATCTAGTTTGATTGCTTTCTTACACTCACTTTTGTGCAGTTTTTATATCCCTAAAGGCCTTTTCGTTCCCTCGCCTTAAAGGTTTTAATGCCTTTTTCTTCCTTTCCATTTGCCTCTTTACCTTACATCAGAATTCACCATATCGGTGCGATCTATTGTTTTACATTTACTTTCCACGGGTAATAAATTTTTAGATTTGAACTGGCTTACACAGTCACTTCTGTTTTCAGTACCTTTACCTGATAATACATTATCCCAGTTATATCTCCGTATATACGGTATACTCTATGACTTCTGTTCAGTAACCTTTACCTGATAATACATTATCCCAGTTTACATTCTGAAGAGCTGCTTTTAACCTGGGGAAAATATTGCCGTCCCGAAATTAAAGTCTTTGTTTAACCCAGCGCACTTTTTCCTTCGATACAAAGTCCAAACGCCACTTTTCATGGTCAACTATTCCCTACTCCATTACTTTATATCTATAATGCGCTCCATGATGTTAGATGTTTCACCAAATCCAACAAGCTCCTTTTGGCCTGATTCCACCCATATGCCCATGTATTCTTACACTATTGTGCAAGGGTGATGGAAAGGCTTTTTTATATATTCTTACTAGCTTGGCAAGAATTCGAGACCACAGTTATCCTTACAGCCCGTCCTTCCAATATATTGCAATTAAAATTGATAAAAACAGTCTGTGTATAGTACCTGGTGGCTGCCATAATAAACTTACACACCACTTTTAACCATTTAAACACAAAAAAAACCAGCCCCTGAAATACACAAAAACATTTGTTTTAACATACCCACAGTTTAGTAAGTTACATGAACATTTACTCAGATTTACAACACATAACCATACATACACGCACATATTCATGGTATGGTTTCACAAAAACGCAACAAATCATACTCTGTGATGTAGGCATGGAGAGTGAGTAAGTATATGTGTAGGTGGGGTTTGACGGTAGGATGTCTGTAGGGTTACTGTAGTAAGCGTGATGTGGGTATATGTGGTAGGATGATGGTAGGTATGTCTGTAGGTGTGACTAGGTAATCGTTTAGGTGAGGTGAAGGTAGTTTGTGTGTGTAGGGTAACGGTAGGTAAGCGTGGAGGTATGTGTGTAGGTGAGGGTGAATGTTAGGTAGGTGTGTATGTGGGGGTAGGTATGGTGTAGGTGATGGTAGGTTGTGTGTATGTGTGTGTAGGTATGTGTGGGAGGTGAAGGGTGAAGGTAGGTAGGTGTGTGTAGGTATGTCGGTGTGTCTGTGGGGTCGGCTGTCTGCCTGCGGTCCGGTCTGTGTGTGGGTGCTGTCGGTTTGTGTGGTCGGTGCCGGTTCGGTCGGATGTTCTGTTGGTTGTGGGGGTCGGTCTGTTTGTCGGTGCCCCGTGTGCCGGGTCGGTTCCGGTGTGTATGTGTGGGTGGGGGTCGGTCCTGTCTGTGTGGGTCGGTTCTGGTGTGTCGGTGCGTGTGCCTGTCGGTCGGTGTGTGCGTCGGTGCCGGTCCGTGTTGTGTCCTGGGGTGGGTAGGTATGTGTGTAGGTGAGGGGTGAAGGTAGGTATGGTGTTTTTGGTAGTGCATGTAGGTATGTGTGTAAGTGACGGTAGGTAACCCTGTATGTTGGGGTAGGTATGTGTATCGGTGAGGGTAGTCAAGGTAGTTTGTGTATAGGGAGGGTAGGTAAGCGTGGAGGTGGTGTAGGTGAGGGTGCAAAGGTAGTGAAAGTAGGTTGGTGTGTGTGGGTAAGTATTTTGGTGGTGACAGTGAGGCTGTGTGTAGGTGAGGGTGAAAGGTAGTAAGGTTGTGGTCTGTGCGGTCATGTAGTCCTGTGGGTCTGTCTGTGTGTCGGTAGGTAGGTGTCTTGTGGGCGTTTTGAGTGTATGTGAGGGTGGCCGGTCGGTCGTGTGTGTCTGTGGGGTCGGTCTGTCTGCCCAGGTAGGTACTGTGTGTCGGTGCGGTCGGTGCCGGTATGTCGGCTCGGTCTGTATGTGGGGGTAGGTATGTGTGTAAGGTGAGGTACAGGTAAGTGGTGTGCCTGTCGGTGACGGTAGGTAGTTGTGTGGGGAGATAGGTATGTCTGTGGGGGTACGGTATGTGTGTAGGGGAGGGGGTACAGGTAAGTAGGTGTGCCTGTAGGAGAAGGTAGGTAGTTGTGTGGGGATAGGTATGTAGTGGGGGTAAGGTATGTGGGGTAGGTGAGGGTGTAGGTAGTTCGGTAGGTGTGTATGCTAGGGAAGTTAGATTTGTAGGCGGGGTAGGTATGTGGTAAATGAATCTGATGACACCCTGAACACTATTTAATTAAATCAGTGTCTACTTACCCTAAATGGTTTTATTATTCTGTATGTTTTCCCTCTAGTGGCCAGATCCATGTATTGCATGTACTTATTACTGTGATATGGGCCATGGGGGTGAGGCGATATCTCTATGATGGAATAAATATTATCAGGTACCAATCACCACCCTAATTTGACCGGAAGGTCACACTGGCTCTTAGCAACAAGGCATAACGACATCACGTTGCCAGACACAGAAAAGCGATTTCCGGTTTGTGTCATGAGAGAGGCCTGAAACGCAGCGTAACCAGAAACGTGCATTTCGATTGGCGAATGGTCAGATGTATCGTCGAATGAGGCTTGAGACGCAAAGTTAAGGCCAGTGGGAGTTTTCAGCTGGCTCTGAAAGGTGAGTATTAGAGTCATGGGGAGGGGCATCATTATATCATTATACTCATATTATACCATTATAATTATATTATATCATTATAATCTCTGCTGGGGGGAAGGGCACACTGGCACTGGCATTGTAGTTATTATGGAACCTCCATGGTCCTAATATTAGATCCATGGGTAGGGGGATCCATGTTATTTCTATCAGTGTACCTGGCTGAACTGTCAATGACCACTCGGTGTATCAGGTCAGTCACTGGGTAGCAGGTCTATAAATTACTGGCATGTTTCTCCACAAGTTGTCAGTTACAGTTTATCTATACACAGCACAGTGAATCTATTGGGACCAGGTGTCTGTCACTGGGGATCACACTACACAATCATTTTTCCAGGTAATATTTTGCTTGTTACGATGACCAGGACCTAATGGGGATCTCAGAGGAAGCGACTGACCCAGTGATGGGGAACAAGGATAAAAAACATCTGAATGGAGAAATCCTGTAATCTCACACTGGAGATTATCCACCTGCTTGATGGGGGAGGTGAGGGGCTTCTGTGATTGGTGCAGGGGGGGGTGATTATTTGGAAAGTTCTAACCTACTGTCCATAGAGTTGATAGTTTTATTTTCTCTTGGGGCAGTGGCTTCCTATAGCTATGGGCCCCTTCTGTACAGAGATATTCTCTCTCCCTCCCATCCCCAGGACTACATTGTTATGAGAAGTCCTGGGTTGCGTCCCACAGAGCTGCCCACTGACTGTAATGTTGGAAGGATCCTGCAAGGCTCCATCCCCCACCTGTGTCCCATCCGTCTCGCTCCGTCATACAGAGGAAAAATGCCAAGAATATCGGGACCCATCTCAAATCATCCACCTGCTGACTGGAGAGGTGGGTGTGTCCCAAATCCGTGATTGGTTAGTAACATGATGATACTCCGTCTCTCTGTCTGGGTGTGACTGTAACATTGTGTGTTCAGTATTGCATAAGGTGTGAGGCTGTTTTCCATCCTATTTCTCCATGGAGGGGTGGGAGTATTTCAGTGAAACAAGACCCTTTACAGGAGTAATAAAGATAACCGTCAGCAAAGCTACCCTCTGGTAAAATAATATTTAGGGCAAAAAAATAAACAAACATTGGTGGGTTATAAAGTTTATAACTCCAGGGGTAAAATATACAATCTTTTATTTGTATGCTTTTAATTTTTAAACTCATTAACTAATAACGCCTACTGATCCTTTAGATCAAAAAGGTGACCATGAAGAGATCTATACTGAAACAAAAAACATTTTAAATTGACCATAACTGGAAACTATAATTCTTCCCAACCCCCACTCACTATTTTTTGTTGATATATTTGTGGTTAAGTACAGCCATACTCCATCTAGTCCAACCTCTTGGCAATATCCACATTTCTGCTCTGGTTTCTGCGCTGCTCTCTATTTCTTTATATATCCATAGTAACCATCTTACTTTTGTTTAAGCTGTCAACAAGTGCTATTACTATTATAAACTCTTCTGATTGTGAGCAATTTTACTGTAGTTGGGAATGATGCAGTGTTTTGACAATTGGTATGGAGTAACATCCTTCTCCCAGTGCTGGCCTTATAGTGATTCCTGAGCATGCTTGCCCTCATAACAAAGTTTAGTCACTTGGGGAGTGGTTTAAAAAACGGAGGGTGGATACTGAGCCGAAAACGAAACAATTCCTTGGTTTAAGGGCATGTATTAACACGACAAACTCAGAGTAGTGTAGTACGCACATTAATTACAGATTGAAGATTAGGAAGTCCTTTTTTTCAGTAGTATAGCCTCTTTAAAAAACCAGGAACGAAGCATGCAACAATGTCAGACTATATTAAGCTGTGATTAGATTTTGTTGTAATATGCAGCCTGGAATTGACATCTTTTACACATTCTTTTGCAGATTGTGAATTAACAGTGATACTAACACCATGTTAAGCAAATTGTGCCCTGTGAAAATAAACCACCTGAGATTGTGGTTGAAGATCACCTATGAATTGGACATCTCCAAAAACTGAAATTCCCTAACTGACCAGCAAATCCCAACCGAATGTTTAAAAATTGATTTGAAAGAGGATGTGGATTTGCGGGAAGGAGAAAATTTAGATTGTGAAATTAATTCACTTACACAGCAGATCCAGGGAACAGATCCATCTACTGATACCATGGGATCCAACCTAAATAACAGCTTGTTCCCCCCCCCCAGATAATTATATATCAAATGGTATTAAATAGGAGAATGAATCATGGGAAGGAAGAACATTCAGATTGTAACGCCATTCATCACTTACAGAACAGATCAGGGAACAGATCCATCTACTGATACCATGGGATCCAACCTAAATAACAGCTTGTCAGATAATTATATATCAGATGGTAATACAGAGGAATGGATCATGGGAAAGGAGAATGTTCAGATTTGTACCATTAATCCACTTACAGAACAATATACAGGCACAGATCCATCCTACTACTGATACCATGGGATCCAACCTAAATAACAGCTTGTATCTAATTATATATCAAATGGTATTAAAAAAGAGATGGAATCATGGGAAGGAAATGTTCAGATTGTACCATTAATCCACTTACAGAACAGATACATGAACTATCCATCTACTGATCCCGGGATCACCATAAATACAGCTTGTTAGATAATTACTTTTCAAATGGTATTAAAGAGAGATGGAATCATGGGAAGGAGATGTCAGATTGTACCCTTAATCCCTTCATAACAGATCCAGGTAACAGATCCATTCTACTGATAAGATTGGAGTTTTGGTGGATAACAAACTTAAAGGTAGCAAGCAGTGCCAGGCGGCAACAGCTAGAGCCAGCATGGTATTGTCTTGTATAAAGCGAGGTATGGATTCAAGGGAGGAAAATGTAATTCTCCCTCTTTACAAAGCATTGGTAAGGCCTCATTTGGAATATGCAGTGCAATTTTGGAATCCTGTGTACAAAAAGGACATCTTTGAAATGGAAAGGGTTCAGAGAAGGGCAACTAAATTAATAAGGGGATTGGGGGAGCTTGAATATGAAGAGAGACTGGAAAAGTTACAATTATGTATGCTGGAGAAAAGGCGCTTGTGTGGGGATATGATTACTGTGTATAAATACATTAACGGGCCATACAATAAACTATCTGGGGCATTGTTCACCAATAGAACATGTCAGAGGACACGTGGACATCCCTTAAGACTTGCCGCTTGGAGTCAGGAAGGAATTTTTCCCCCTTCATAAATTTGGTGGGGTTTTTGCCTTCTTCTGGATGAACAGTTAGGCAGGAAATGAGGATATTGCTGATTAGGTTGGACAGGATGGACGTATGTCTTTATTCAACCTCAAATACTATACAGTCTGTCAGGGGGCTTGAGCAAACATGTACATGGAGCAACACAAATGTATTTATTTATAGATTTAAATGAGGCAAAGTAATTTTTTCAGTGTCCAACTCCTTCAAAAGTGATAAAAAAAAAAAAAAGAAGTCTGTTGAGTGGTACCTGGTGCTGCGATAATCGTTGAGGAATGGAGCATATTGTGGTCAGTTTGTACAGGAGAAGTCAGCTCATGAGTGCTGAACAGAATAGGGTCAGAGCAGCCATTACACACGTGTTTTGGGCAAGTGTTTGTGTGTTTACAGGCAGCAGATTGGATCCAAACTGTGCAATTACTCAACCAGCTGCTGGGGACAGACAGACAGCAAGGAGATGGGAACCTGCCTTACCACCCCAGTACATTACACAAGTGTATGGTACAGGGGGAGCCGTCTGCCACGTTGTGAGGAAGGAGGTGCGTCTAAAACATTTATAGCTTTAGGATAGGTCTGTGGATGAAAATTGAGGTGGGATTAACCCATCACGTTCCAGTGCAGGACCAGGGAAACCTTTCATGTCCACACACTAATCCAAGGACAATAGAGCAGTCCAATGGCAGTAAGGAGACATCAATATGGATATGTTAAGATCTGTTTTGTGCATGGTTGGGGGTTCCTTTATTGCCACAACTAAAGGCAGAGAGAGAAATTGCTGAATATTGGCCATGTGTATGTCTAACATGAGTGTCACTTGTCCAGCACCTGGTAGGTTCAGTTAAATTCAGAGCGGTCCTGCACTTTATGGCATCCCATTTAACTAAAGATTGCCAAGATACCATCTGTTCACAAGCAAAACCAGTTTCACATTTTTGTTATTGAAATGGACAAGCTTGAAGATTATAAGGGGGAATCTCTTATGTTTTTTCCCATGGAGCTGGAGAACTGAAAACACCCAGCTTCATCAGGAAGTTATGCGCCTCCAATCAAGCAGGGGAAGCCAGACTATCTGTACTGAGCAGGGTGATATCTGCTACCCAGTAGTGTGGGAAAATATGGAGGCAAGTATCTCCGGGATGGGGCCTTAAAGGGCATCTATACCGAAAAATAGGTTATTTTAAATTAACCATAACTGGAAACTATAATTCTTCCCAACCACCACTGTATCATTTTTTTGTCCCCTATATCTTTAGATATCCAATCTATAACTTCTTATATTTCATCTGTCAATCAAGTTCCTTGCTCTCAAAAACTTCTTCTGTCAGTAGTTTTACTGTAGCTGGAATGGGGACAGAGATTTGACAGTTGGAATGCTGTGTGCAGGCTTGACAGTTGGTTTGTGGGGTTGGTTGGAAGTGGGAGCAGTTAAAAGAGGGAGGGGGGAATACTGCTCTTAAAAAAATGTGTACTGGATTGAAGGCATGCAGCAACACAAAAATGAGAGTAAAAGCTACTTACATGTATTCAGTTATAGATTAATATGAGGCAGTCATTTTTTCAGTATAGTTTCCCTTTAAGACAATTACTCCCCCTGTAATTATCGTCACAAGTAGTTTAATAGTCACTAGATGGTTATTTGCAGTTGCAGCTAATGGTGAAGTTGGATTATTTTTTTTTATTGAGCTACAGCACATGTACCAAAAAAGGGAACTGGCTCTGTGAATTAAACATACACATCTGTTTGTTCACAGCCCAGAATATCCCAAAGATTCACCGAACAATCCGATAAACCACTAACAAAAGCATGAAAACCCTTATACAGACAGCAAGCAACTGTTCTGGACCATAATCCCAGCCGAAATGGATGTATGTCAGTGTCCTGTTCATCACCTGTGACATTGCTCATCTCTACAGGCCTTTAGTTTACAGGTTTGACAGAGGAAAAAGAAAAGAAAACCTCAAAGATCCAGGTTGAATGGAAATTCACAAGATTTATCCATGGCTTAAGACATTCAATTGGAAAAAAAATATAAATTTAAATAAAGGTTTATAAAAAAAAAAAAAGTCCCTCCCAGTCAGACAAACTGTACAATCTGCAGCTTTTAGAAAGGGAAAAGACATTGTGTACCACAGCAAGAGTTACGTCAATGAGTGTTTCTGGGCCTGTTCTACAGCAATGGGAGGCAATGGACACCTTAAACCCTCCCACATGATACAGTTTCTACTCTAGAGACACTGTCCAATCCAACTGAAACATCCATCCAAGACGGAGACATCCGAGCACCTGTGGAAGAAGCTTTAGAAGCATCGCTGATCAATGTAAGATTTACAAGAAGCCCCATGACCTGTGTCCCATCCATGATATCCTATGAGAGGACAGTCCATCAGATCTCCCAGACTTCCCACAATTAAAACAAATTCCATTCATATCTACATCCTAACCCCAATGGCAGATCACAATGGATGATATCCATGAAGTGCCGCATTAAGCAGCGCGTTAGAACTGTCCGGACTAAAGATAGCGGTTGCTTTATTTAAAAAGAAAACACATTAAAAACTAGCTTGACAGAATGCGGGGGAAAGCCGCTTATGGAATGACTACAAAACAATATAGACTGGCACCCATCGATTCCTCCTAATCAACAATGGAGAAAACCCAATGTCTCCAAATGGCAAGGGCACCCATCCATCTGCTCCCTACAGATAACTTGTTTGTATGGTGGCCTTAAGAGCCAAACTTTAAAAAAGGGGCAATACTTTTAAAAGTCCAGAGTCCAGGAGGTTTTAGTCCATTAACGGCAGGTTCACATCCTGCAGCCTCCTCTCGCTAATCCCTCTTTGGCTTCTTAGGGCTGTTGCTGATGTTCTCAGAGTCATCTGCCTTTTCTTCCATCTTTCTCTTGTTGGCCTCCGGGGCACAAGCTGAAGAGCCAGGCCGGAAGCGGACAATAATGCAAGTCATGTTGTCACATCCTGTGCCATCACCTGATGTGTCAGGGGCCAGACACTGGTCTAGGAGCTGAGGAGTAAAAAAGGAACAAAGTTACATACAGGATGTGCTAAAACACTGAACATTCTATGCATGTTACTGGGCTCTAGCAGCCAGGAGACCTAGAAAGGGTTGTATTCCTCTGGACCATGTGACATGTAGAAACATTCAACTCTTAAGACGAGCAAGAGGATCTGTTCGCTGCTGTGACATGAACAATCTGTAGAGGCAGAATGGGCTCCTGACTAGCCACTCACTATGATCAATTACATTTAATCCATTCTATTTCTAGCAACCTGTCCAGGTCATGGCATGTGGTTTCTATTTCCATAATCCCAGGCAAGATGGATAGAGGTTCCAGAGAGGTACATATCCCCCCATCACTTTGCTAAAGGCCCTATCCCCCCCCATCTCTTTGCTAAAGGCCCTATCCCCCCATCTCTTTGCTAAAGGCCCGATCCCCCATCACATTGCTAAAGGCCCTATCCCCCCATCACTTTCTAGGCTCCATCATAAAGGCCCTATCCCCCCCATCACTTTGCTAAGGCCCTATCCCCCCATCACTTTGCTAAAGGCCCTATCCCCCCATCACTTTGCTAAAGGCCCTATCCCCCCATCACTTGCTAAAGGCCCTATCCCCCCATCACTTTGCTAAAGCCCTATCCCCCCATCACTTTGCTAAAGGGCCCTATCCCCCATACTTTGCTAAAGGCCCTATCCCCCCATCACTTTGCTAAAGGCCTATCCCCCCATCTCTTGCTAAAGGCCCTATCCCCCATCTCTTTACTAAAGGCCCTATCCCCCCATCTCTTTACTAAAGGCCCTATCCCCCCTCTCTTTTAAAGGCCTATCCCCCATCTCTTGCTAAAGGCCCTATCCCCCCATCTCTTTGCTAAAGGCCCTATCCCCCCATCTCTTTGCTAAAGGCCTATCCCCCATCTCTTTGCTAAGGCCTATCCCCCCATCACTTTGCCTAAGGCCCTATCCCCCCATCACTTTGCTAAAGGCCCTTCCCCCCATCACTTTGCTAAAGGCCCCCTATCCCACCATCTCTTTACTAAAGGCCTATCCCCCATCTCTTTACTAAAGGCCCTATCCCCCATCTCTTTACTAAAGGCCCATCCCCCCATCTCTTTGTTGTAAAGGCCCCTATCCCCCATCTTTGCTAAAGGCCCTATCCCCCCATCTCTTTGCTAAAGGCCCTATCCCCCCATCACTTTGCTAAAGGCCCTATCCCCCCATCACTTTGCTAAAGGCCCTATCCCCCCATCACTTTGCTAAAGGCCCTATCCCCCCATCTCTTTACTAAAGGCCCTATCCCCCCATCTCTTTACTAAAGGCCCTATCCCCCCATCTCTTTACTAAAGGCCCTATCCCCCCATCTCTTTGCTAAAGGCCCTATCCCCCCATCTCTTTGCTAAAGGCCCTATCCCCCATCTCTTTACTAAAGGCCCTATCCCCCCATCTCTTTACTAAAGGCCCTATCCCCCCATCTCTTTGCTAAAGGCTTGTAACAGATTTATGGTGCCCATACATTAGAGCGACTGATATAAGAAAATAAATGGGCCAGACGGGACCTCGTGATTGTATGTCGCCTGCAAAAAGGATCCGGAAAGGCGGTTCCTGCAGAATTCATTGAATGTCGTGGGATAGGTAGGCAGGTAAGCTCTGATGTATGGGCACCTCAATTGTACATTCATTTAGAAAAGGCAGTAGTTCCTTGCAACAGCTCAGATACAGGAAAGATAAATAGTGCAAAATGGTTCATAGGAAGTCTCCCTCTTTCTATCCTGAATTGCTCTCGTTTCACTCACTGCACATACTCCATGCAAGGTAAGGGGCCGTAGTAAAAGGACATGCAAAGGAAATAGCTTAATAGAAGTGGTTTAAAGGAGAAGTTCAGTTTAAATACATATACTTTTCAGAAAAAAGAGCAGTATTTTTTCACCCCAATGACCTTAATCTGCCAATTCAGCATTTTGCCTGTGAGTGAATAAATGCAACCGAAATACTGACTTCCTGTTTGCAGGACCCCTAATATAGACCGTTATGGTCTTGCCCTTGACCCAGCGCCTGGGTTGATTCAGTTGCTCACTAGAGATCTGAGCATGTTTGGCCCATCCAACAGCCAATCAGTAGAAATTACTGTTAGGGACATTCCAAGGAAGTGGTGCATCCTGGGAAGAAGGACCGTTAGAAATGTCAGCTCACTAATGTCAACAGCAGGGAACAGACAAGGGAATGAAATCAACTGATTTATCAAAATGGGAGAGAATATGTAGAATAACTAAGAAGGCATTACACAAACTAACAATTTAGCAAATATTGATCATTTCCACTGAACTGGCCCTTTAAACCTTTTAATAGCTGTAATCTTCGTAATAATATTATAATATAGAACACAATTGCAGGGTAATTACCAGCTACGTAAGCACGCAGGTTGCTCTGGCTCCTAAAAACACAGATAAACCAATTTATTAATTATCCCAGAAGGTTCCATATTAAAGGGAAATTCACTGGAAAATATGTTTAAAATTCTTAGTTCCTATAATGCATGCCTAGTTATTCTCCATTTGAATTTATACCCCTCGCTATTCCCTGTTGACATTTGTGAGTTGCCATTTCAGGTTCTAACAGTCTTTCCCAGGATGCACCACTTGCTTGGAATGTTCCTAACAGTCATTTCTACTGATTGGCAAACTAAAACTCCCAGCATTCCTAGACTTCCTTCAGTCGTTGAGGCATGCTGGGAGTTGTAGTTTTCAAACATCCGGAGAGCAGGCGTTTGAGGATCACTGCTCTATGCCTTTCTATCCCTAATCTTTAACCTTTGACCACTCTGGGGGTGGGGAAGATCAGATTCCCACAGTCACACAATGCATTTTGCAATAATCTTATACAAGGTCACCTACAGCAGAGCAGGACACAGAGCATGTGCAAAGAGCAGCGCTCACAAAGACAGGCACGTAAACAAATATATAGATAGAGATCCCCACTAAGCATTTTATACCTAAACGTATCTTCTGGCTTTAGTTTAATACCCATAACCTTTATAAGAACTTACCTCCTCCACTATGGAAGATAAAGACACAGTCTCCCCTTTCTGCAACTGAGAGTTCATCTTTTCATAGACAAAGTCCACTACTTCCTGGCTGCTCATGACATTCCTAAAAATGGGGCAAAACAAAACAGCTAAAACGGATATCTCCACTGTCCTGTACCAGACCACGTGACCCACCAGCACTGCCCATGTCCCTCTGCAACTCACCAGATGCCATCACAAGCAATAACCATGAAGTCATGGTCCTCGGTCAGTGTCAGAGCTTTTATGTCTGGCAGTGCAGAAATCATCTGTTCTTCAGGGGGAAGGTTCTTGTTCCTTTTGTAGCAGTGATCACCTGAAAAAAACAATAGAAATGGAACAAACATGTGACCTCAGATCCCTTTAGAATTATTTCCCCCTTGAGATCTTGGTGAAATAATGGGTTTAGTCACTTTCAGTGTGGTGACAGAATATACCGTCCAATTACTTACACTACTCCAATTAGTGTATTCCAGCCAGGAATATCGAGGGTACCATGACCTTTGTATATACATATATATGTGGTTTAATGTGTAGATTTTCATAATTGGTAATACCCAGTAGGCACAACTGAGGATCCATGGGGACTGGTATATGTAACATGGGTAAGAGCATTTAGAACCCTATGTCTGAGGGCTTGGAACATTCTTTTTGGGGTAAGGAAATGTAATAAACATTAAATTAAATATTCTCCAGGAGCAGAAAAGGGAAACTGTAATAACTGGTGAAAAAGTTTAAACGTGCTGTTAATCTGCAGTTACATGGTACTGGAGGTTGTATAGAGACATACGTCCAACCTTTATACCCTACCCATAATGTCTGTATAACAGTTACATAGTAACATAGTATTGGAGGTGGTATAAAGACATACGTCACTAGTCCAACCTTTATACCCTACCCATAATGTCTGGTAAACAGTTAATTAGTAACATAGTATTGGAGGTTGATAAAGACATACGTCCATCTAGTCCAACCTTTTATACCCTACCCATAATGTCTGTATAACAGTTACATAGTACATAGTATGGGGAGGTTGATAAAGACATACGTCCATCTAGTCCAACCTTATACCCTACCCATAATGTCTTATAACAGTTAACAGTAAACATAGTATTGGAGGTGGTATAAAGAATACGTCCATCTAGTCCAACCTTATACCCTACCCATAATGTCTGTTATAACAGTACACAGTAAACAAGTATTGGAGGTTGTATAAAGAACATCGTCGTCTTAGTCAACCTTTATACCCCTACCCATAATGTCTGTATAACAGTTACATAGTAACATAGATTGGAGGTTGTATAGACATACGTCCATCTAGTCCAACCTTATTACCCTACCATAATGTTGTTATAACAGTTACACAGTAACATAGTATTGGAGTTGTATAAAGACATACGTCCTCTAGTCCAACCTTTATACCCTACCCATAATGTCTGTATAACAGTTACATAGTAACATAGTATTGGAGGTTGTATAAAGACATACGTGCCATCTAGTCCAACCTTGTACCCTACCCACTAGTCTGTATAACAGTTACATAGTAACATAGTATTGGAGGTTGTATAAAGACCACGTCCGTACTAGTCCAACCTTTATACCCTACCCATAATGTCTGTGATTAACAGTTACATAGTAACATAGTATTGGAGGGTTGTATAAAGACATACGTCCATCTAGTCAACACTTTAGACCCTACCCATAATGTCTGTATAACAGTTACATAGTAAACATAGTATTGAGGTTGTATAAGACATACGTCCATCTAGTCCACTTTTACCCTACCCATAATGTCTTATAACAGTTACATAGTAACATAGTATTGGAGGTTGTATAAAGACATACGTCCATCTAGTCCAACCTTTATACCCTACCCATAAGTCTGTATAACAGTACATAGTAACATAGTATTGGAGGTGTGTATAAAGACATACTCCATCTAGTCCAACCTTATTATACCCACCATATGTCTGTATAACACGTTCATAGTAACATAGTATGGAGGTGTATAAAGACGTACGTCCATCTAGTCCAACCTTTATGTACCCTACTACCTAATGTATGTATAACAGTTACATAGTTAACATAGTATTGGAGGTTGTATATAGACACACGTCCATCTAGTCCAACCTTTATACCCTACCCATAATGTCTGTATAAACAGTTACATAGTAACAAGTATTGGAGGTGTATAAAGACATATAGTCCATCTAGTCCAACCTTTATACCCTACCCATAATGTCTGTATAACAGTTAATAGTACATAGTATGGAGGTTGTATAAAGACATACGTCCATCTAGTTCAACCTTTATACCCTACCCATAAGTTGTATAAACAGTTACATAGTAACATAGTATTGGAGGTTGTATTAAAGACATACGTCCATTAGTCCAACCTTTATACCCTACCCATAAGTAGGTATAACAGTTACATGAACATAGTATTGGAGTTGTATATAGACATACGTCCATCTAGTCCACTTTATACCCTACCCATAATGTCGTATAACAGTTACATAGTAACATAGTATTGAGGGTTGTATAAAGACATACGTCCATCTAGTCCAACCTTAACCCTACCCATAATTGTCTGATAACAGTTACATAGTAACATAGTATTGGAGTTGTATAAGACATACGTCCCATAGTCCAACCTTTATACCCTACCATAATGTCTGTATAACATTTACATAATAACATAGTATTGGAGGTTGTATAAAGACTACGTCCATATAGTCCCAACCTTTATACCTACCCATAAGTATGTGATAACAGTTACATAGTAACATAGTATTGGAGGTTGTATAGACAACTACGTCCATCTAGTCCAACCTTTATACCCTACCCATAAGTCTGTATAACATTACATAGTAACATAGTATTGGAGGTTGTATAAAGAATATATCCATCTAGTCCAACCTTTATACCCTACCCATAATGTCTGTATAACAGTTACATAGAACATAGTAATGGAGGTTGTATAAAGACATACGTCCATCTAGTCCAACCTTTATACCTACCCATAATGTGCTGTCTAACAGTTACATAGTAACATAGTATTGGAGGTTGTATAAAGACAACGTCCATCTAGTCCAACCTTTATACCCTACCCATAATGGCTGTATAACAGTTACATAGTAACAAGTATTGGAGGTTGTATAAAGACGATACGTCCATCTAGTCCAACCTTTATACCCTACCCATAATGTATGTATAACAGTTACATAGTAACATAGTATTGGAGGTTGTATAAGACATAGTCCATCTAGTCCAACCTTTATACCCTACCATAATGTCTGTATAACAGTTACATAGTAACATAGTATTGGAGGTTGTATAAAGACATCATATCGTCCAACCTTTATACCCTACCATAATGTTGTATAACAGTTACATAGTAACATAGTATGTGAGGTTGTATAGACAACGTCCATCTAGTCCAACCTTTATACCCTACCCATAATGTCTGTATAACAGTTACATAGTAACAATAGTATTGGAGGTTGTATAAAGACATATGATCCATCAGTCCAACCTTTATACCCTAACCATAATGTCTGTATAACAGTTACATAGTAACATAGTATTGGAGGTTGTATAAAGAATACGTCCATCTAGTCCAACCTTTATACCCTACCCATAATGTCTGGTAACAGTTACATAGTAACATAGTATTGGAGGTTGTATAAGACACACGTCCATCTAGTCCAACCTTTATACCCTACCCATAATGTCTGTTAACAGTTACATAGTAACATAGTATTGGAGGTTGTATAAAGACTACGTCCATCTAGTCCAACCTTTATACCCTACCCATAATGTCTGTTAAACAGTTACATATGTAACATAGTATTGGAGGTGTATAAAAAGACGTACGTCATCTAGTCCAACCTTTATACCCTACCCATAATGTCTGTATAACAGTTAACATAGTAACATAGTATTGGAGTTGTTATAAAGACCACACGTCCAGTCTAGTCCAACCTTATACCCTACCCATAATGTCTGTATAACAGTTACATAGTAACATAGTATTGGAGGTTGTATAAAGACATATCGTCATCTAGTCCAACCTTTATACCCTACCCATAATGTCTGTATAACAGTTACATGTAACATAGTATGGAGGTTGTATAAAGACATTATCCATCTAGTCCAACCTTTTTACCCTACCCATAATGTCTGTTAACAGTTCATAGTAACATAGTTATGGAGGTTGTTATAAGACATACGTCCCATTAGTCCAACCTTTATACCTACACATATGTGTATAACAGTACATAGTAACATAGTTTGGAGGTTGTATAAAGGACACACGTCCCCAGTCCAACCTTTATACCCTACCCATAATGTCTGTATAACAGTTACATGGTAACATAGATTGGAGGTTGTATAAAGACAACGTCCGTCTAGTCCAACCTTATACCCTACCCATATGGATAACAGATTAACATAGTAACATAGTATTGGAGGTTGTATAAAGACATTCATCATCTAGTCCAACTTTATACCCTACCCATAATGTCTGTATAACAGTTACATAGTAACATAGTATTGGAGGTTGTATAAAGACATACGTCATCTAGTCCACCTTTATACCCTACCCATAATTGTCTGGTAAACAGTACATAGTAACTAGTATTGGAGGTTGTATAAAGACATACGTCCATCTAGTCCAACTTTATACCCTACCATAATGTATGTATAACAGTTACATAGTAACAAGTATTGGAGGTTGTATAAAGACATACGTCCATCTAGTCAACCTTTATACCCAACCCACTAATGTCTGTATAAACAGTTACATAGTAACATAGTATTGGAGGTTGTATAAAGACATACGTCCATCTAGTCCAACCTTTATACCCTACCCATAATGTGTATAACAGTTACATGGTAACACAGTATGGGAGGTGTGATAAAGACATACGTCCATTAGTCAACCTTTATACCCACCCATAAGTCTGTATAACAGTTACATAGTAACATAGTATGGAGGTTGTATAAAGACAACGTCCATCTAGTCCAACCTTTATACCCAACCCATAATGTCTGTATAACAGTTACATAGTAACATAAGTATGGAGGTTGTATAAAGACATACGTCCATCTAGTCCAACCTTTATACCCTACCCAAGTCTGTATAACAGTTACTGTAACATAGTATGGAGGTTATATAAAGACATACACCTATCTGTCCAACTTATACCCTACCCATAATGTCTGTTTAACAGTTACATAGTAACATAGTATTGAGGTTGTATAAAGACATACTCCATCTAGTCCAACCTTTTACCCTACCCTCATAATGTCTGTCTAACAGTTACATAGTAACATAGTATTGGAGGTTGTATTAAGACATACGTCACATCTAGGTCCAACCTTTATACCCTACCCATAATGTATTATAACAGTTACATTAGTAACATAGTATTGGAGGTTATATAAGACAACTACCTATCTAGTCCAACCTTTATACCCTACCCATAATGTCTGTTTAACAGTTACATAGTAACATAGTATGGAGGTTGTATAAAGACATCATCCATCTAGTCCAACTTTATCCCTACCCATAATGTCTGTATACAGTTACATAGTAAATAGTATGGAGGTTGTATAAAGAAATACGGTCCATCTAGTCCAACCTTTTACCCTACCCATAATGTCTGTTAACAGTAACATAGTAACATAGTATTGGGTTGTATAAGACCTACGTTCTATCTAGTCCAACCTTATACCCTACCCCATAATGTTGTATAACAGTTACATAGTAAACATAGTATTGGAAGTTGTATAAAAGCACTTATACCCATCTAGTCAACCTTTATACCTACCCATAATGTATGTATAACAGTTACATAGTAAACATAGTATTGGGAGGTTGTATATAAAGACATCCGTCATCTAGTCCAACCTTTATACCCTACCCATAATGTCTGTCTAACAGTTACATAGTAACATAGTATTGGAGGTTGTATAAAGACATACGTCCATCTTGTCCAACCTTTATACCCTAGCCATAATGTCTGTTAACAGTTACATAGTAACATAGTATTGGAGGTTGTATAAAGACATACGTCCATCTAGTCCAACCTTTATACCCTACCATAATGTCTGTATAACAGTTACATAGTAACATAGTATTGGAGGTTGTAGAAAGACATACGCCATCTAGTCCAACCTTTATTACCCTACCCATAATGTCTGTATAACAGTTACATAGTAACATAGTATTGGAGGTTGTATAAAGACATACGCTTCATCTAGTCCAACCTTTATACCCTCTACCATAATGTCTGTATACCAGTTACATAGTAACATAGTATGGAGGTGTATAAAGACCACTAGTGCATCTAGTCCATCTTTATACCCTACCCATAATGTCTGTATAACAGTTACATAGTAAATAGTATGGAGGTTGTATAAGACATAGTCCATCTAGTCCAACCTTTATACCCTACCCATAATGTCTGTATAACAGTTACATAGTACCATAGTATGGAGGTTGTATAAAAGACATACGTCCATCTAGTCCAACCTTTATACCCTACCCATAATGACTGTATAAACAGTTACATAGTAACATAGTATTGGAGGTTGATAAAGTCATACGTCCATCTAGTCCCACCTTATACCCTACCCATATGTCTGTATAAAGTTACATAGTAACATAGTATGGAGGTGTATAAAGACATACGTCCATCTAGTCCAACCTTTATACCCTACCCATAATGTCTGTATAACAGTTACATAGTAACATAGTATTGGAGGTTATAGGAAAGACATTAGTCCATCTAGTCCAACCTTTATACCCTACCCATAATGTCTGTAAGAGTTACATAGTAGTAACATAGTATTGGTGGTTGATAAAGACATATTCCATCTAGTCCAACCTTTATACCCTACCCATAATGTCTGTCTAACAGTTACATAGTACATAGTATTGGAGGTTGTATAAAGACACACGTCCATCTAGTCCAAACCTTTATACCCTACCCATAATGTCTGTCTAACAGTTACATAGTAACATAGTATTGGAGGTTATATAAAGACATACGTCCATCTAGTCCAACCTTTATACCCTACCCATAATGTCTGTTGTATAACAGTTACATAGTAAACATAGTATTGGAGGTGTATAAAGACATATGTCCAATCTAGTCCAACCTTTATACCTACCCATAATGTCTGTATAACAGTTACATAGTAACATAGTATTGGGAGGTTGTATAAAGACATACGTCCATCTAGTCCAACCTTTATACCTACCCATAATGTCTGTATAAACAGTTACATAGTAACATAGTATTGGAGGGTGTATAAAGACATACGTCCATCTAGTCCACAACTTTATACCCTACCCATAATGTCTGTTATAACAGTTACATAGTAACCATAGTATGGAGGTTGTATAAAAGACATACGTCCATCTAGTCCGACCTTATAACCACCCACTAATGTCTGTATAAAGTTACATAGTAACATAGTATGGAGGTTGTATAAAGACATAACATCCATCTAGTCCAACTTTATTACCCTAACCATAATGTTGTATAACAGTTACAATAGTAACATTAGTATTGGAGGTTTATATAGACATACGTCCATCTAGTCCAAATTTATACCCCTACCCATAATGTCTGTATAACAGTTACATAGTAACATAGATTGGAGGTTGTATAAAGGACATCGTCCATCTGTCCAAACCTTTATACCCTACCTAACTGTCTGTATAAACGTTACATAGTAACAAGTATTGGAGGTTGTTAAAGACATACGATCCATCTAGTCCAACCTTTATACCCTACCCATAATGTCTGTATAACAGTTACATAGTAACATAGTATTGGAGGTTGTATAAAGACATACGTCCATCTAGTCCAACCTTATACCTTACCCATAATGTCTGTTAACAGTTACATAGTAACATAGTATTGGGGTTGTATAAAGACAACGTCCATTCTAGTCCAAACCTTTATACCCTACCCATAATGTCTGTATAACAGAACATAGTAACATAGATATTGGAGGTTGTATAAAGACCATTAGTCCATCTAGTCCAACCTTTATACCCTACCCATAATGTTGTATAACAGTACATAGTAACATAGTCATTGGAGGTTGTAATAAAGCATACGTCCATCTAGTCCAACCTTTATACCCTACCCATAATGTCTGATACAGTTACATAGTAACATAGTATTGAGGTTGTATAAAAGACATACGTCCATCTAGTCCAAACCTTTATACCCTACCCAATGTTCTGTATAACAGGTTACATAGTAACATAGTATTGGAGGTTGTATAAAGACATACGTCCATGAGTCAACCTTTATACCCACCCATAATGTCTGTATAACATTACTAGTAACATAGTTTGGAGGTGTATAAAGACATACTTCATTCTAGTCCAACCTTTTACCCTACCCATAATGTCTGTATAACAGTTACATGTAACATAGTATTGGAGTTGTATAAAGTCATACGTCCATCTAGTCCAACCTTTATACCCTACCCATAATGTCTGTATAACAGTTACATAGTAACATGTATTGGAGGTTGTATAAAAGACATACGTCCTCTAGTCCAACCTTTATCCCTACCCATAATCGTCTGTATAACAGTTACATAGTAACATAGTATTGGAGGTTGTATAAAGAATACGTCCATCTAGTCAACCTTATACCCTACCCATAATGTCTGTATAACAGTACTAGTAACATAGTATGGAGGTTGTATAAAGATCATACGTCCATCTAGTCCAACCTTATACCCTACCCAAATGTCTGTATAACAGTTACATAGTAACATAGTATTGGAGGGTATAAAGAATCAACGTCTATCTAGTCCAACCTTTATACCCTACCCATATGTCTGTATAACAGTTACATAGTAACATAGATTGGAGGTGTTATAGAGACATACGTCCAACCTTTATACCCTACCCATAATGTCTGTATAACAGTTACCATAGTAACATAGTATTGGAGGTTGTATAGAGAAGACATACGTCCACCCTTTATACCTACCATAATGTCTGTTGAACAGTACATAGTAAACATGAGTATGGAGGTTGTATAAAGACATACGTCCTTAGTCCAACTTTATACCCTACCCCATAATGTCTGTATAACCAGTTACATAGTAACATAGTATTGGAGGTTGTATAAAGACATAGTCCAACCTTTATACCCTACCCAATAATGCTGTTATAACCGTTACATAGTAACATAAGATATTGGAGGTGTATAAGAGACATACGCCATCTAGTCCAACTTATACCCTACCCATAATGTCTTATAACAGTTACATAGAACATAGTATTGGAGGTTGTATAAAGACATACGTCCATCTAGTCCAACCTTATACCCTACCATAATGTCTGTTAAACACGTTACATAGTAACATAGTATTGGAGGTTGTATATAAGACATACGTCCATCTAGTCCAACCTTTATACCCACCCATAATGTCTGTATAACAGTACATAGTAACATAGTATTGAGGTTGTATAAAGACTACGTCTATCTAGTCCAACCTTTATACCCTACCATAATGTCTGTATAACAGTTACATAGTAACATAGTATTGGAGGTTGTATAAAGACATACGTCCATCTAGTCCAACCTTTATACCCAACCCATAATGTCTGTATAACAGTTACATGTAACATAGTATTGGAGGTTGTATAAAGACATACGTCCATCTAGTCCAACCTTTATACCATACCCATAATGTTGTATAAACAGTATACATAGTAACATAGTATTGGAGGTTGTATAAAGACCACGTCCATCCAGTCCAACCTTTTACCTACCCATAATGTCTGTATAAACGTTAATAGTAACATAGTATTGGAGGTGTATAAAGACATACGTCCATCTAGTCCCACCTTTATACCCAAACCATATGTTGTATAACAGTTACATAGTAACATAGTATTGGAGGTTGTATAAAGACATACGTCCATCTAGTCCAACCTTTATACCCAACCCATAATGTTGTATAACAGTTACATAGTAACATAGTATTGGAGGTTGTATAAAAGAATACGTCCATCTAGTCCAACCTTATACCCTACCCATAATGTCTGTATAACAGTTACATAGTAACAGTATTGGGTGTGTATAAAGACACACGTCCGTCTAGTCCAACCTTTATACCCTACCCATAATGTCTGTATAACAGTTACATAGTAACATAGTATTGGAGGTTGTATAAAGACATACGTCCATCTAGTCCAACCTTTATACCCTACCCATAATGTCTGTATAACAGTTACATAGTAACATAGTATTGGAGGTTGTAAAGACATACGTCATCTAGTCCAACCTTATACCCTACCATAATGTCTGTATAACCGTTACATAGTAACATAGTATTGGAGGTTGTATAAAGACATACGTCCGTCTAGTCCAACCTTTATACCCTTACCCATAATGTCTGTATAACAGTTACATAGTAAACATGTATTGGAGGTTGTATAAAGTCATACATCCATCTAGTCCAACCTTTATACCCTACCCATAATGTCTGTCTAACAGTACATAGTAACATTATTGGGGGTTGTATAAAGTCATACATCCATCTAGTCCAACCTTTATACCCTACCATAATGTCTGTATAACAGTTACATAGTAAAATAGTATTGGAGGTTGTATAAAGACATTACGTCCGCTCTAGTCCAACCTTTTATACCCTACCATAATGTTGTAACAGTTACATAGTAACTAGTATTGGAGGTGGTATAAAGACATACGTACATCTAGTCCAACCTTTATACCCTACCCATAATGTCTGTATAACAGTACATAGTAACATAGATTGGAGGTTGTATAAGACATACGTCCATCTAGTCCAACCTTTATACCCTACCTATATGTCTGTATATACCAGTTTACATACTAAACATAGATTGGAGGTTGTATAAAGAATTACGTCCATCTGTCCAACCTTATACCCTACCCATAATGTCTGATAACAGTTACATAGTAACATAGTATTGGAGGTTGTATAAAGACATACATCCATCTAGTCCAACCTTTATACCCTACCCATAATGTCTGTATAACAGTTACATAGTAAACATAGTATGGAGGTTGTATAAAAGACATATGTCCATCTAGTCCAACCTTTATTACCCTACCCATAATGTCTGTATAAACAGTTCATGATAGTACATAGTATGTGGGGTTGTATAAAGACATACGTCCATCTAGTCCACCTTTAACCCTACCCCTAATGTCTGTATAACAGTACATGTACACATAGTATTGGAGGTTGTATAAAGATATCGTCACATCTAGTCCAACCTTTATACCCTACCATAATGTCTGTTAACCAGTTACATACTAACATAGTATTGGAGGTTGTAAAAGACATACGTCCATCGTCCAACCTTTATACCCTACCCATAATGTCTGATAAACAGTTACATAGTAACATAGTATTGGAGGTTGTATAAGACATACGTCCATCTAGTCCAACCTTTATACCCTACCCATAATGTCGTATAACAGTTACATAGTAACATAGTATTGGAGGTTGTATAAAGACTACGTCCATCTAGTCCAACCTTTATACCCTACCTATAATGTCTGTAACAGTTACATATAACATAGTATTGGAGGTTGTATAAAGACATACGTCCATCTAGTCCAACCTTTATACCCTACCATAATGTCTGTATAACAGTTACATAGTAACATAGTATTGGAGGTTGTATAAGACATACGTTCATCTAGTCCAACCTTTATACCCTACCCATAATGTCTGTATACAGTTACATTAACATAGTATTGGGAGGTTGTATAAAGACTACGTCCATCTAGTCCAACCTTTATACCCTACCCATAATGTCTGTATAACAGTTACATAGTAACATAGTATTGGAGGTTGTATAAAGACATACGTCCATCTAGTCCAACCTTTATACCCTACCCATAATGTCTGTATAACGTTACATAGTAACATAGTATTGGAGGTTGTATAAAGACATACGTCATCTAGTCCAACCTTTATACCCTACCCATATAGTCTGTATAAAGTTACATAGTAACATAGTATTGGAGGTAGGTTGTATAAGACTATATCCATTAGTCCAACCTTTATATCTACCCATAATGTCTGTATAACCATTACATAGTAACATAGTATTGGAGGTTGTATAAAGACATATGTCCATCTAGTCCAACCTTATACCCTACCATAATGTCTGTATAACAGTTACATAGTAACATAGTATTGGAGGTGTATAAAGACATACGTCCATCTAGTCCAACCTTTATACCCTACCATAATGTCTGTATAATAGTTACATAGTAACATAGTATTGGAGGTTGTATAAAGACATATATCCATCTAGTCCAACCTTTAACCTACCCATAATGTCTGTATAACCATACATAGTAACATAGTATTGGAGGTTGTATAAAGACAGTACGTCCATCTAGTCAACCTGTATACCCTACCCATAATGTCTGTATAACAGTTACATAGTAAATAAGTATTGGAGGTTGTATAAAGACATACGTCCTCTAGTCCAACCTTTAACCCTACCCATAATGTCTGTATAAACAGTTACATAGTAACATAGTATTGGAGGTTGTATAAAAGACATGCGTCCATCTAGTCCAAATTATACCCTACCCATAATGTCTGTATAACAGTTACATAGTAACATAGTATGGAGGGTTGTATAAGACATACGTCCATCTAGTCCAACCTTTATACCCTACCCATAATGTCTGTATAACCAGTTACATAGTAACATAGTATTGGAGGTTGTATAAAGACATACGTCCATCTAGTCCAACATTTATACCTACCCATAAGTCTGTATAACAGTTACATAGTAACATAGTATTGGAGGTTGTATAAGACATACGTCCATCTAGTCCAACCTTTATACCCTACCCATAATGTCTGTATAACAGTTACATAGTAACATAGTATTGGAGGTTGTATAAAGACATTCGTCCATCTAGTCCAACCTTTATACCCTACCCATAATGTCTGTATAACAGTTCTAGTAACATAGCATTGGAGGTTGTATAAAGACATACGTCATCTAGTAACCTTTATACCCTACATAATGTCTGTATAACAGTTACAAGTAACATAGTATTGGAGGTTGTATAAAGACATACGTCCATCTAGTCCAACCTTTATACCCTACCCATAATGTCTGACTAACAGTTACATAGTAACATAGTATTGGAGGTTGTATAAAGACATACGTCCATCTAGTCCAACCTTTATTACCCTACCATAATGTCTGTATAACAGTTACATAGTAACATGTTTGGGGGTTGTATAAAGACATACGTCCATCTAGTCCAACCTTTATACCCTACCCATAATGTCTGTATAACAGTTACATAGTAACATAGTATTGGGGGTTGTATAAAGACATACGTCCAATAGTCAACCTTTATACCCTACCCATAATGTCTGTATAACCGTTACATAGTAACATAGTATTGGAGGTTGTATAAAGACATACGTCCATCTAGTCCAACCTTTATACCCTACCCATAATGTCTGTATAACAGTTACATAGTAACATAGTATTGGAGGTTGTATAAAGACATACGTCCATCAGTCCAACCTTTATACCCTACCCATAATGTCTGTATAACAGTTACATAGTAACATAGTATTGGAGGTTGTATAAAGACATACGTCCATCTAGTCCAACCTTTATACCCTACCATAATGTCTGTATAACATTACATAGTAACATAGTATTGGAGGTTGTATAAAGACATACGTCCATCTAGTCCAACTTTATTACCCTACCCATAATGTCTGTAACAGTTACATAGTAAACATAGTATTGGAGGTTGTATAAAGACATACGTCCATCTAGTCCAACCTTTATACCCTACCCATAATGTCTGTATAACAGTTACATAGTAACATAGTATTGGAGGTTGTATAAAGACATTCGTCCATCTAGTCCAACCTTTATACCCTACCCATAAGTCTGTATAACAGTTCATAGTAACATAGATTGGAGGTTGTATAAAGACATAGTCCATAGTCCAACCTTTATACCCTACCCATAATGTCTGTATAACAGTTACAAGTAACATAGTATTGGAGGTTGTTATAAAGACATACGTCCATCTAGTCCAACCTTTATACCCTACCCATAATGTCTGTATTAACAGTTACATAGTAACATAGTATTGGAGGTTGTATAAAGACATACGTCCATCTAGTCCAACCTTTATACCCTACCCATAATGTCTGATAACAGTTACATAGTAACATAGTATTGGAGGGGTTGTATAAAGACATACGTCCATCTAGTCCAACCTTTATACCCCTACCCATAATGTCTGTATAACGTTACATAGTAACATAGTATTGGGGGTTGTATAAAGACATCGTCCATCTAGTCCAACCTTTATTACCCTACCATAATGTCTGTATAAACCGTTACATAGTAACATAGTATTGGAGGTTGTATAAAGACATACGTCATCTAGTCCAACCTTTATACCCTACCCATAAATGTCTGTATAACAGTTACATAGTAAACATAGTATTGGAGGTTTGTATAAAGACATACGTCCATCTAGTCCAACCTTTATACCCTACCATAATGTCTGTATAACAGTTACATAGTAACATAGTATGGAGGTTGATAAAGACATACGTCCATCTAGTCCAACCTTTATACCCTACCCATAATGTCTGTATAACAGTTACATAGTAACATCGTATTGGAGGTTGTATAAAGGGCATACGTCCATCTAGTCCAACCTTTATACCCTACCCATAATATCTGTATAACAGTTACATAGTAACATAGTATTGGATTGTATAAAGACATACGTCCATCTAGTCCAACCTTTATACCCTACCCATAATGTCTGTATAACAGTTACATAGTAACATAGTATTGGAGGTTGTATAAAGACATATGTCCATCTAGTCCAACCTTTATACCCTACCCATAATGTCTGTATAAGTTACATAGTAACATAGTATTGGAGGTTGTATAAAGACAAGTCCATTAGTCCAACCTTTATACCCTACCCATAATGTCTGTTATAACAGTTAATAGTAAACATAGTATTGGAGGTTGTATAGAGACATACGTCACCAACCTTATCTACCTACCCATAATGTCTGTATAACAGTTACATAGTAACATTAGTATTGGAGGTTGGTATAAGACAAGACGTCCAACCCTTATACCCTACCCATATGTCTGTATAACAGTTACATAGTAACATAGTATTGGAGGTTGTATAAAAAAGACATACGTCCATCTAGTCCAACCTTTATACCCTACCCATAATGTCTGTATAACAGTTACATAGTAAATAGTATGGAGGTTGTATAAAGACATACGTCCATCTAGTCCAACCTTTATACCCTACCCATAATGTCTGTATAACAGTTACATAGTAACATAGTATTGGAGGTTGTATAAAGACATACGTCCATCTAGTCCAACCTTTATACCTACCCTAATGTCTGTATAACAGTTACATAGTAACATAGTATTGGAGGTTGTATAAAAGACATACGTCCATCTAGTCCAACCTTATACCCTACCCATAATGTCTGTATAACAGTTACATAGTAACTAGTATTGGAGGTTGTATAAAGACATACGTCCATCTAGTCCAACCTTTATACCCTACCCATAATGTCTGTATAACCGTTACATAGTAACATAGTATTGGAGGGTTGTATAAAGACATACGTCCATCTAGTCCAACCTTTATACCCTACCCATAATGTCTGTATAACAGTTACATAGTAACATAGTATTGGAGGTTGTATAAAGACATACGTCCATCTAGTCCAACCTTTATACCCTACCCATAATGACTGTATAACAGTTACATAGTAACATAGTATTGGAGGTTGTATAAAGACATTAGTCCATCTAGTCCAACCTTTATACCCTACCCATAAGTCTGTTATAACAGTTACATAGTAACATAGTATTGGAGGTTGTATAAAGACATATCGTCATCTAGTCCAACCTTTATACCCTACCCTAATGTCTGTATAAACGTTACATAGTAACATAGTATTGGAGGTTGTATAAAGCATACGTCCATCTAGTCCAACCTTTATACCCTACCAATAATGTTTTAGTAACAGTTACATAGTAACATAGTATTGAGGTTGTATAAAGCCATACGTCCATCTAGTCCACCTTTTATACCCCTAGCAATAATGTCTGTTTATAACCTAATTACATAGTTGAACATAGTATTGGAGGTTGTATAAAGGACATACGTCCATCTAGTCCAACCTTTATCCCCTACCCTTAATGTCTGTATACAGTTACATGAGTAACATAGTATTGGAGGTTGTATAAAGACATAGATCCATCTAGGCCCAACTTTATACCCTACCATAATGTCTGTATAACAGTTACATGGTAACATAGTATGGGAGGTTGGTATAAACGACATACGTCTCCAATCTGTCCAACCTTTATACATCCTACCCATAATGTCTGTATAAACAGTTACATAGTAAACATGTATTGGAAGGTTGTATAAAGACATTACGTCACAGTCTAGTCCAACCTTTATATCCCTACCCAGTAACTGTTATATACCAGTTACATAGTAAACATAGTATTGGAGGTTGTATAAAGATACGTCCATCTAGTCCAACCTTTATCCCCTCCCATAATGTCTGTCTATAACGTTACATAGTAACATAGGATTGGAGGTGTAATAAAGACCTACGTCATCTAGTCCAAACCTTATACCCCTACCCATAATGTCTGATATAACAGTGACACTAGTAACATGTATGGAGGTTGTATAAGAATACGTCCATCTAGTCACAACCCTTTATACCCTACCCATAATGCTCTGATAATCAGTTACATTAGTACATAGTATTGGAGGTTGTATATAAGACATACGTCCTCTAGTCCAACCTTTATTACCCACCCATAAGTGTCTGTATAACAGTATTACACAGTACACTAGTAGTTGGAAGGTTGTATAAAGGACATACGTCACATCAGTCCAACTTTTATACCCACCCATAATACTTATAACAGTTACCATAGTAGTAACATAGTATTGGAGGTTTGGTATCTAGACATACGTCCATCTAGTCCAACCTTTATACCCTACCCATAATGTCTGTATAACAGTTACATAGTAACATAGTAGTGGAGGTTGTATAAAGACATACGTCCATCTAGTCCAACCTTTATACCCTACCCATAATATATAACAGTTAAAAAAATGTCTAAACCTGAAGAGGACATTTCTTCTGCAGTAACCAATAAGATGCTAGCTAAAGGCAGTAGATCAGTAGAAAGCAAACATCTCATGGTTGCAGCAGATCAACAGCACTGATGGTTTTGCATCTTTTATTACAAATTCTCCAGAGGGTGTGGTACAGTTCCAATAAAACGATGTGCACAAGGCTAAAAAAAATGGCTGATGTACTTACCAATTGCACGGGAAAGGTTTAGGCCCCCATTGACTCTGCCATCCATTGTGACTTTCCCTCCTGCGTTCTTAATGCGAGCCAACTCCAATTCATCCTCTGGCTTGTGATCATAGGACATGTCGACAGCCTTTCCTGCTTCAGACACCACACAGCGCGAATCCCCAGCATTGGCCACAATTAGTTGCTTCCCTCGAATAAGAGCCACAACCGCTGTGGTACCACTATCAGAACCCGGCTGAGAGAGAAAAAGGCCACAGAGCAAACATTAAAAAAATGACTTCAGATGTTAAAAGCCCCTTTTGCAAGGAGACAGGGAATCAAATTCCAACCCCCTGGGTCGCCTCTAGCACAATCCGTGGGCTGTCAATTAAACATCTCTCCGCTCAGGCCACCCAGGCAGGTAGGAAAAGGATTTCATATGTAACTGGTTAAGGGACTTTTAAGTATGAAAAGGTTTTTAAAGCCCCTTTTCAACCACAGTTGCCCCTAATGCAAAGAAATGTCTTCTTCAATATATATTTATATTTGCATTGAAGTCAGCCAGGAAGACAGAGCAGTGCAAAACTTCTAAAGAAAAGCTTACTTTTAGATAGGAAACAAAGTAGAAATACGGGAGGTAGGAGCAACTATAGATTCAATGAGGGAAAATTAAGGAGTGGTCTTTAAACGAAAAAAAAAAAAACCCCAAAATTGTCACACTACAAAATCTGAAACTATCCCCTCTAAAAACACCAATAAACAATAAAATCCCAATACAGTAAATAGCTTAAAAGCTATGAATGGATGAAATGATAGTATGTAAAGTGACTGGCCACACCCCTGACCCCAGTCACACGCTCCTTTGCCTAATCTGTCCTGTAAAAGGATTGGCTAGAGCTAGACCAACTGTAACAAGTTCCTACAGTCTCTCAAGACAGAGCATGTTTGAATTGGACCAACAACTATGGTCCATAAATGACTTTAGGTAAATTGACATGAATTGCTTTAAGTATTTTTGCAATTAAGTTTTTTTTTTACATTTGTGTGTGTGATATGGTAGCTGCACCACCAGATCCAGTGATTCCTTCATATCGGTGCAGCATATAGAGAGCTGGTTGATTTTTAAAAAGGTAGGAACTTGTTTTGAGACTACAGTTCCCCTTTAAAGAACATAATGGTCGGGGACCACACTGATTCTGGCATGTTGGGATATAACACACAAAGTCCTTGTTAGAAAGGTAAATTTTCCCAACAACCTCATCAAAAAGGGGAGACACATTACTGCTTTTATATTAAGGTGCCCTTCCTTCTGAAAGTGTTCTAAAGCTTTAGTTGTCCTTTAAATCTGTTGAAGGCGAACCAACCCCAATTTTTTGTACCCCAGAATCTGAAAACATCCCCCCTAAAACCCCAATAAGCTATAAAATCCCACTTCAGTACATTGTATTAAAGTAAATGTAAGCCTGTATAGAACTGAATGTAAGTATCTGTGTATATGTGCAGTGTCAGACCACACCTCCTGACCTCAGTCACATGATTCCTTGCTTTATCTGTCCTGTAAAAGGATTGGCTGGAGATTATTAATGGGTGTGACCAACTGTAACAAGTTCCTGCCATAGCTAAGGACTGAGCATGTGCAGAACATAATGGTCATTGACCAGACTGTGTGATACTAGAAAGCTGTGAAGTCAAGCACAAACCATGTGTTATTTAGGTAAATTTCCCAACACTCCTATCTAAATGAGAGGTAAGAGACAAATTACTGGTTTTATATCAAGGTGTTCTGCCTTCTGGTTCAGTGTTATGTGGCTTTAGTTGTCCTTTAAATAAGAAACCAAGTAACCAAATCAGCCCAATATAATTTTACAGGCTGTCTGTACTTTCCCTTTACATACCTCATCTTTCCCTTCCATGCCTGGCAGCATCATCTCTTCATCTTCATCATCTTCGTCTTCCACATCCTCGCTGTCCTCATCATCCTCCTCATTCTCTGCCTCCTCACTACTGTAATCTTCCTCTTCCTCACTGCACTCCTAAAGAAAGATGTCAAAAGTCTAAAATCTCATCCCCATCACTGCCCTTTACACCCAGATATTGGAGCATCCCATGCACATCACATGGACCAGTCAATAAATAAGCAACTCTGCCTACAAGGGCTGCTGGCCAGTCACAGGTAAAATGGATTGATCCCTCCCAAAAAAATTGCTTGGGTACACCAACAAACTGCATAAACAAACATTATACCATTCCTATAAATAAAATGGTTGTTTGGAGAACGTGGCACAGTCCATGTAAGAAAGTAATAATGATATTTAGGCGGGTTATGCAGGTTAGTTTTACATCTTACAGCTTATGGTGGCCATATACTGATTGATATTATTGGCCCAAAAATATGGCCATCACGATACAGAAATCATGCAGATACAATGGGCCAGATTTCACTGGCAGCACCATTCAAAGGGTGATAAACGGGCAGATACCACTTAACGGCTAATCGTATTGCTGTGTCTATAGCCACCACAACCGCAATGGGAACTTCAGTTGAAGACCAAACTTTCACACGATCGTGGTCATGAACAGTTTTTTTTGGCTCAATTCCATGGGTTTGAATGGGCCACATGATCGGTTCTGCCAAAACATTGGACATTACCATTTTACGTCACATCAAAAAAGAAATTTTTCACAACAAAAATATACGTACGGTGTGATGCAAGTGTGTAAGACTCAATTTCTGATATTGCACAGTAATATGTACAAATAGAAAGGGAAAGTATAAACTTTAAATATGATTTGAAACACTCCATGGTTACACAAAGCTCTATTAATAAATACATATATTCTATTATTTACATATTATTCTGCCTATATTTTGTAGTTTTAGAACTTTGTGTGTGCACATCAGACACTGTACAACGTTAAAGTATCTCCCCAACCACAAATTCTAATCAAGTAGTAGCCAGGCCTAATTACACTAGCAACACATTTTATAGAGTGTCAGAGGGGCTTTAAAAGGAACACTAAACCCATAAAAACTTTTTTTTCTTATTCTCACCTCCCTGTGAATAATAGGACGCTCGGGTGACCTGGAACTTACCTTCGCTCTGCTCCGCTCGCAGCCGCTTCTTCACTGAACAGCTGTTCTCTTCCGATCGCGCGCGCCCTATCTTTTGTATTGGCGCGCATGCGCCTAAGATAGGGCGCACGGTCGGGAGAGAGCGGCTGTCAGTGAAGGAGCGGCTGCGAGTGGAGCATCGGTAAGGTAAGTTCCAGGTCCCCCGAGCGTAATATTCACAGGGAGGTGAGAATAAGCGTTCTCACCTCCCTGTGAATAATACAAACGAATGGCAAATAGTTGGTTTTCTGAATTATGGGAGTTTAGTGTCCCTTTAATTACTTGTCCAATCAAGTGAATGGGCAAGAAATGTCAGGAAATCGCAGATAACGATGGATGCTTCCCCGGGTTCCTTAGATTAACAGATTGGAGGACTTACAGGGAGATCAATAAAAGTTCTTATCGTTAAAAATGGTGCTAAGTTTGCCCCAACCAATCAGATGTTGATATTTAACATATGAAAGCTAACGTGATTTTTTTGCCCCATCTGGTTGGGGCAAAATTAGCACCATTTTTAATAAGAACTTTTATTGAATCTCCCCGAGTGTATTTCTTTTCCAAAGGAATGAATTAAAATGTTCTAATTGTGGACAGTAATATACTAAAAGCAACGACAAAATTATGGTAAGTAACATCATTACTAGTTTGCACATAATTACCCAATATAAAATTAATTATTTTTAAATTCTTAGTTTATATGAAACAAACCTAGAAACTTTGCTTCCTTTTTGAAAAATCTATTCCATGCCCTTTCCTATACTTTTCTTTGGTCAGGAGTGAGCTGCCATTCCAAGTTCTGCATCAGTCTTCCCAGGATGCACCACTTCCTCGAAATGTTCCTAATCATTAAATCTGATTGGCTGTTGGATGGGTCAAACATGCTCAGATCTCTACTAAGCAACTGAATCAGCCTAGGGGTTAGGTCAAGGGCAAGACCATAAGACATTATTAGAGGTCCTGCAAACAGTGTCAGTATTTCGGAAGAATTTATTAATGCACATACAAAATGTTGGATGAGCAGATAAAGTTCATTGGAAAGTGAAAATTCTGCTTTTATTTTTTGAAAGCACTGAAAGTCTTTTATAACCAATAGTAATAAATCTGACTTTACCCATTATTAGGCTTTTTACTGTTTGAGCAAAACACAGGAGCATTTGGTTATAAACACTTTGAATCACCTTCAAATTTACCAAAAGCTAGTAAACCAAGCAACAATCAAAACCCTTCCTTAAAGGACAACAATATCAAAAAAATAACATTACCCCATTACATGTCCACACTTCCAGCAGATTAAATTGCTTACTCATTTACAACCGTGCTGCTCTCCCTTAGATATCACACAGCAGAGGAGTGCTAACAGCCCGCCTCCTAGATGGCCCAGGGCCATTGTTAACATATCACTTGCCATTGGCTGGTGGGAATGTTTGTTACAACCTCTCTACTCCTCCACTGCCAGGCAAACTTGAACTGTTCGGTTGCTAGGATACAGACTACATAATCAAGCTGATAAAGGGTGGGTGGAGGAGTGTTTTGCTCTGAGTGACAGTTACAGGCAGACAGAATTGTTACGCCCCCTTCACAGCATGGCTAATTGAAAGCAGAGGCTCGAAATCAGGAAAAAAATATATGGGGAGGGCTGCATACTTTTACTCTTTTTAAAGCAGTTTAAAAAAAAAAAATGCATTGAGGCAATACAGTTATCCTGTAAACCAGTAAGATGTGACAGCAGCCATTATCCCTGCCATGGAACACCTCTTAACAAGCACATGGGCACGAATTAAAAGAACATTGGACATTTCCTGAAACATGTGAGGCTTAGAACCTTGTGCAAGATAGTATGGTAGCAAATGAATCTCGAGTTCCCAAAATAACCAAAATATAGCAGCTGGTTTTATAGTCTTTACATGATGGTATCAAGGGAGAAGCTGGTAACTATTACAGCAGATCTTTATGGGAAAGTCAGTTTACACTTGGCACAGGCAATAGCATTAAACAAAAATTTGTATCAATAACAGCCTAACATTGGCCAGTATGACAATCTGAAGCTAGGCACATACACACACACGCCAGACCTCCCCTGTGTGACTGACCCTTTTTCTGTGCGAACACAATCAGCTCTGTCGATTGCAACCAATGAAGATTTCAGTCAACCATTCTCATTGCACACATTGATGCTTCGATAACCGCGGCTAGTGTTGGGGCTTAAAGGACAACTATACTGTAAAAATTAACTTTTTAGAAATGAAAAGTACCTGGGGCAGGGAGGAAGGATTGATTATTCCCACCTCCCAATATTGTCTTGTTGAGGAGCTACAGCACAAACCGTATTTATTTGCCAGGTTATGGCCCTGGGCCTTCCTGTATTAAAGATAGATGAAGCATTCAGGAAGCCTGGCAGAAGCAGTTTTCTTTCTGCTGGCGCTTCTCATAGAAATAACATTGGGAGGTAGAAAATACTAATCCTACCTCTCTGCCCCAGGTACTTTTCATTTTAACATTTTTTGAAAAAAAAAGTGTATATACACTATAGTTCTCCTTTATTCCCCTTCTTGGGGTTCTTCAGGCAACTGAAGAAGGGGATTAAGCCCCTGAATCACTGTCATGAACCAGCACAGTCGCTAATAAATTTAGTTGAATCACGATCAGTGCGCTTCTTATATATTTATTAAAATGGTTTCTACAGCCTTCCATAGATAAACAATTCGCATTAGAACCTGTTTTCAGCCACTCACCTCACTGTTCTCCTCCTCTTCTGCTTCTTCAGATTCCTCACTGTCCTCAAAGAACTTGGACTTGGACGCAGGTTGTGCTTTTGCTGGAGAAGATGAGCAGGAAGGTCCAGCCTCACCTGTGGATGAAGACACAGCTTCCTCAGCAGAGCACTTTTTGGATCGAGGGGAACCAAGCTTAGAACAGCTGCTACTTCCTCCAGCTTCATCTAAAGAGGAGATCCCAGGTGCTGATGTTGCAGTGTCTTCGGTTTTCCCATCTTTTTTCTCACAGTCTCCTTTGGAATCGGAGTCCAAATCTCCATTAACATTGACCTCTTTCTCTTTGCCCTTCTCCTCCGGCTCCTTTTTGTCCTCCGCCTTCCCAGCAGCTTTATTTCGTGTGGATTTGGCACAATTTTGCCCGTATCGGGTCAGCAGCTCTTCAATGGTCATAGTGGCCTCTTCGTGTAACAAAGCAGCTTCCTCGTTGTCAACTAAAAAACACAAAATAATTTAGACACCAGAGCAAGGAAAGCAGAACCAAGGATTTTTTTTGTTGTTGAAGGAAAGTGCACTAACCGTCATCTTCGTCGGCTACCTTCTCTTTCCCACTCTCATGGTCATTGATAGGTCGCCCGGCCATCTGGGCTAACTCTTTTATCACTTCGTCTTGAGTCAACTTCTGGTCTATAGCAAGAAAGGCATCTTCTAGTGCCTTAAAAAAAACAAACAATAAAAGGAATTGTAACCTGTCAATATGCACGGATGGGGTGTGGGATGTGTGTGGGGTTTGCTAGAAAGATTCTAATACAGCTCTGCATATTGCTGGCACACAGTGGGACTGACAGCCTAGTCTTACCCTTTACTAAGAGTCTGAAGCAGGTTTGGTTAATGTGGATAAAACAATATCAGCCTACACACATAAATGCAATCCTGCTATAACTAGATCTTTCAACCAGGCTGCACTGCTATACCCACACCACAATGACCATCGTGAGCACATGGGTAGAACCCTGGTAAACACACTTCTGCCCTGCATGTTACTCACGTACCAGACATCTATAGCATTTACTAGCATGAAATTCCATGACCATTGATGCGTTTGTGAGGGGTTACATAATCTCCCCCCCCCCCGAGTCCAAACAGAGGAACCAAAGAAGTAAAAATGTTCCCGTGAACCATCCTTCAGACCAGATCTACCTACCATCTGCAGCTTGCCATCCTTGTAGGCTTTCTGTGTCTTTATGATCTCTGGTAGATATTTTGCACAGTACAAAGCGACCTCTTCCCCTGCAAAAACAAAAAAATATAAATAATTTTGCAGTAATCAAAGCAACAAGTTATTAACTTAGTAACACCGCAAGACATTGACCTAAGCAGTATATGTAGATTAGAGACATATTGGTTAGATGTACAGATTACACACCGGTGTGCACTTTCAGTGATCACCAGTGCTGGTTAGAGCTTTCCTTCTAGCCAATAAACAAAAGCAAAACCCTACCAACAGTTGTGTCCTCTGCTAAAGAAACACCCATCCCCTTATTGTGCTGTTGCCAATAGTGAATCTGCAGATTTGGAGCAAGTCGGGTTATGTCTCATGCCCTGACCGTAGATGAAGTTAATTCAGTTTTACGGTGGAGTAGACAATTGTTCTTTCTGCAGAACCAGATGTCAAATCTACTCTCAGTGCGGGTGGTGTGGTTTTTACAGCGGAGTTTCACCATGGTCTGGTGGGAGACAACCAAATAAATATTTCTTCTGCTTTTATGGAGAAAAAAAATAAAATTGCCCAATCTTTGCAACTTATTGGTGAAGAATGTTTTTTTTAAGTCTGATTTCTCGTTTAAACACTACTATTTAACCAGATGTGAATAATAATCTCATGCAGGTAAAATAGAGCACAAGTAACCAAGTGCCGTACAACAGAGACTTGCTACAAATCTTTATTCACCAGTTTCTAAGATAAAAACAAAACCAAACAATAATTTACCTCCATGTCCATCATAGACAGAGAACATAGCAGTCTCCGTGTCAAGTTCTGGCATACAGTTGTGGGCGTCCTGCAAACATAGAAACACACAATGCAGGGTAAGAGGAAGATGTATGAATAAGGAAGTAACTGCAAATGGTTATGGTGAATGACAGGTGGGAATGCTGGTTACAATAGAGAATGTGCAAATAAATTTGTTCCAGGCCGCACCCTTGTACCAACAAAACCAATTGCAGATTCCTAGAGATGTCAGGATACATGAATGGACCCTCTTCAACACATCCCTTTATCCCAGAATCCTATAACACAGAATGTAGAATGACTGGATGGCCCCTCTTCCACCCAATCCTACAATATAGAATGCGGAATGCCTGGAGGGCCCCACTTCCATAAAAATATAACACAGAATGGGGAATGACTCGAAGGCCCCTCTTCCACCCAATCATATAATACAGAATGGGGAATGCATGGAGGGCCCCACTTCCATAGAAATATAACACAGAATGGGGAATGACTGCCTGGCCCCTCTTCCACCCAATTCTATAAAACAGAATGGGGAATGCGTGGAGGGCCCCACTTCCATACAAATATAACACAGAATGGGGAATGACTGGATGGCCCCTATTCCACCCAATCCTATAATACAGAATGGGGAATGCCTGGTGGGCCCCACTTCCCCTCCCAATCCTATAATACAGAATGCTGCATGCCTGGAGGGCCCCACTCCCCAAATGGGGAATGCCTGACACCCCCCCATCCGATAATACAGAATGGGGAATGCCTGGAGGGCCCCACTCCCCCCCCCAATCCTATAATACAGAATGGAGAATGCCTGGAAGCCCCACACCCCCATCCTATAACACTGAATGGGAATTGACTGGAAGGCCCCACTTCCCCCCATCCTATAATACAGAATGGGGAATGACTGGAGGGCCCCACTTCCCCCCAATCCTATAATACAGAATGGGAATTGACTGGATGGCCCCACTTCCCCCCAATCCTATAATACAGAATGGGAATTGACTGGAGGGCCCCACTTCCCCCCAATCCTATAATACAGAATGGGGAATGACTGGAGGGCCCCACTTCCCCCTAATCCTATCATACAGAATTGGGAATGACTGGAGAGCCCCACTGGGTGGTATAGCAGAGGACCCCTTTCTGGTATAATGGATCAGTCCGTTGCTAGGACACCCTGGGAGGGGGGGGTTACTCACCTCCATGGAAACCCTCCAGCCCTGCATGGCAGAGAAGCCGTATCCGAGCCGATCATTGCCGCCCTCGCTGGATGTCTTGTCGGTGTTCGGTTGAGATAGATAAGCCCCCATTGCCCGACACGTGCAGAGATCCACACAACTCCCGGCAGATTTAGCTAAGACCGGAAGCGGAAGCTGAGCCCAGAGATGAACGGGCCTTTTCTCACGTGACTGGAGCGACGTGAGGCCGGCGGCCATGTTTGTGACTGGCGGACAGTAGTAATATATCCGTAAGGGGGGGTTATCTGGGATCCCTACAGGGTCCAGTCATATCCCGGGCAGACTCTAAAACCTAAAATTGACTTAACCGCTGAGCTTTAAGGGCAAATCCCATTCCTCCTATTCCCTAATTAAATATGGCCGCCTTGGCAGTTACGTTTAGAGAAACGCGTCACAGGACGGCGGTCTTACGGTGGGCGGAGTTAGTGGCTACGTCGGCGCCTAATAGCCCCGCCCCTGGAGACGGCTTGGCCGCTACAGGGGAATCGCGCTACCTTGATCACCTGCAGAACCCGCCCCCTCGCAACGTCGCTTCCGTTTAGAAATGGCGGCCTCCTGCTTGGAAAGGGCTAGTTCCGCCTGCCCACATCCAATATGGCTGCATCTATCTGCTTGTCACTCGGATGACGAGTTGTGGGCAGTGACTGTGTTGTCAGGACGGTTAGTTGCTGCTGTTGCCAAAGCAACTGTTATCCATTGTACAGGGAGGGCTCTGTGCTTGTTTGTGGACCAGAGAGACTGCTGGGAAACAGAGACACAGACTGCACCAGCCACATAACCAGGGGTAACATTGCATAGAGAGAGACATACTGGGATTGTGCTGGGGGTACTGGGATTGTGTTGGGGGTACTGGGATTGAGCTTGGGGTACTGGGATTGAGTTAGGCATACTGGGAGACATCTGGGGGTATTGGGATTGAGCTGGGAGTACTGGGATTGTGCTGGGGGTACTGGGATTGAGCTGGGGGTACTGGGATTGAGCTGGGGTACTGGGATTGTGCTGGGGGTACTGGGATTGAGCTAGGGGTACTGGGATTGAGCTAGGGGTACTGGGATTGAGTTAGGCATACTGGGAGACATCTGGGGGTACTGGAATTGAGCTGGGGTACTGAGATTGAGCTAGGGGTACTGGGATTGAGTTAGGCATACTGGGAGAGATCTGGGGGTACTGGGAGAGATCTGGGGGTACTGGGATTGAACTGGGGTACTAGGATTGTGCTGGGGGTACTGGGATTGAGTTTGGCATACTGGGAGAGATCTGGGGGTACTGGGATTGAGCTGGAGGTACTGGGATTGGACTATGGGTACTGGGATTGAGCTGGGGGTACTGGAATTGAGTTAGGCATACTGGGAGAGATCTGGGGGTACTGGGATTGAGCTGGAGGTACTGGGATTGGACTATGGGTACTAGGATTGAGCTGGGGGTACCGGGATTGAGCTGGGGGTACTGGGATTGAGTTAGGCATAATGGGAGATATCTGGGGGTACTGGGATTGTGCTGGGGGTACTGGAATTGAGTTAGGCATACTGGGAGATATCTGGGGGTACTGGGATTGAGCTGGGGGTACTGGGATTGAGTTAGCCATACTGGGAGATATCTGGGGGTACTGGGATTAGGAGTTAGGCACTGCTGGACATATTTGCTAATATAATTATTAATCACGTGGCTGAAGAAAGTGTCAGTTTTTGTACCAAATTCCAACATTCAATTCCCCAGACAACACTGAGTATCTGCCTGATAACTCCAAGTAAAGGGAAACTCTTGGCCTGCAGGAAGACAGAAAGATTTATTCCACCAATAACAACTCTAGACAGACTCCTCAACAAATATTAGACATGCAGCTAAAGCATATGAAAAGCCTCCTGACACCACAGGTAAGTGGGTTGTAAGTACATTGTCCCCGGTCTGTGTTATCACTGCAGAATGCAGATCCTCTCGTGCTTCACCATAATATAGAGAGTGTGGCTCCCTTCTCTTTGTTTCTGTATTTGGAGCACAAGTCCTTCCTCTTGACCGACAGTTTGAGGCTTCCGACCGTTTGGCCAGGAGTAAGGACTGTCGGTCGGGGCAAAAGCAGCCGCATCCGACAGTTAGGCGCGACAGATCGTGTGGTCCATAGAGGACCACACGATCGGTTGTGATTTTCTGACCCGTCCGATCGTTCTTTCGTCCGACTCGGATGAAGGAAGGTCGTCAATCGGTCGCGGCCGCCAAAGGAGCCATACAATAATTTGGCCCGACCGACTGAAACACTGAAATGTCAGTCGGTCCGAATTATTGTATCGTGTGTACCTAGCTCTACATAGCTGTCAACCATTCAGTGGTTTACAACAATCCATTCACATGGCTATCTGCCCCAAATAGCTTACAATCTAATTACCTAATCTCACACACAGCCTAAAATTGTCATTTAACATTGTGGGTCTAAATGGAAGCGACAGAAACCTACACACCCACAGACAATACAAACACCTTGCAGAAATAGAATAAAGTGGCTTTGATCCCCTCATTACTGTAAGGGGATAGTGCTAATCACTTAACCACCAATCTGCCCAATTCTGTTATCAAGTGTTATAAATAGGGTGCAGCACCTCCATTTGTGCCGTAATCCTACATAATATAATGTGCTGCTTCTTCCCTGTCCCATTTGCACAGATTGGATATTGACCAATCTGTGCAAATGGCACTGGTTTATGTTAAAGTTCCCCGTGGATTCTGATTAATTTAATCATTGCACTCATAAAAGCTGCAAAATGAGCTCCGCCCCTCATCCTCTGTACTTTGTAGTATAATATATAAAGTTAAAGGGGAACTTAAGTTGTCAGACAACATTGTCCCAATAGACAGGATTTGAACCCATGACCTCATGGGCTGTGTATTTGTAAAACCTGTGTTTAGACCAGTGAGCCACCACTGCATATGCAGATAATAGAGGTAAACAAATCTTGGTAAAATCAGATGACTATTTTTGTAGGAAAGCTGTATACAATTCATGCTGGCTGATAAATAAACTGCAGGGTACCATTCAGCTTTTAAAGTCTTATAAGGGATTCCATATTGGTGTATAGACATCTGTATAAAAAATACTGTACATCGAGACAGTGAATACTGGGTCAGTTACAGAATCTATTACTTATCAGGGATTCCATATTGGTGTATAGAAAATACTCTGTACATAGAGACAGTGAATACCGGGGTCAGTTACAGAATCTATTACTTATCAGGGATTCCATATCAGTGTATAGACATCTGTATAGAAAATACTCTGTATATAGAGACAGTGAATACTGGGTCAGTTACAGAATCTATTACTTATCAGGGATTCCATATTGGTGTATAGACATCTGTATAGAAAATACTCTGTACATAGAGACGGTTAATACTGGGGTCAGTTACAGAATCTATTACTTATCGGGGATTCCATATCGGTGTATAGACATCTGTATAGAAAATACTCTGTACATGGAGACGGTGAATACTGGGTCAGTTACAGAATCTATTACTTATCAGGGATTCCATATTGGTGTATAGACATCTGTATAGAAAATACTCTGTATAGAGACGGTGAATACTGGTCAGTTACAGAATCATTATTATAAGGGATTCCATATCGGTGTATAGACATCTGTATAGAAAATACTCTGTACATAGAGACAGTGAATACTGGGTCAGTTACAGAATCTATTACTTATCAGGGATTCCATATCGGTGTATAGACATCTGTATAGAAAATACTCTGTACATAGAGACGGTGAATACTGGGGTCAGTTACAGAATCTATTACTTATCAGGGATTCCATATCGGTGTATAGACATCTGTATAGAAAATACTGTGCAAAGAGACAATGAATACTGGGGTCAGGGGGCGTGGCCAATAGTTGCAAATGCTCACAAGACCCTTTTGAAAATAACATGGTCTGTGAGTTGTACTGGCAACAACGTGGAAGGCTTCTTAGTTACAATGTATTGATTGAAGCCCGAGAGGTTAAGGAGCTATGCCTTACCTCTTCAACCAATGGCTCAGGATCCGAAAACGAAGATACAAGAAACTTACCTTTTGTGCGGTCCACCACGGCCACAATGAAATCTCTGCTTCCTTGTTCTGTCTAACTATAGAGCGCATGATCCCGCATGCGCGCTATAGCTGTACAGAACCAGGAAGCAGTCTGGACCTG
>JAACNH010000660.1:137368-162219 GCA_019447015.1 Hymenochirus boettgeri
AGGAAGCAGTCTGGACCTGTCATTTTGCCCTTTACCTAAAATCTTAGTTTGTCCTTATTGGTATATTGGTAACCCTTTTTATTACAGAACTATACTTATCAGGGATTCATATCGGTGTATAGACATCGGTATAGAAAATACTGTACAAAGAGACAATGAATACTGGGGTCGGGGGCGTGGCCATAGTTGCAAATGCTCACAGACCCTTTTGAAAATAACATGGTCTGTGAGTTGTACTGGCAACAACGTGGAAGGCTTCTTAGTTACAATGTATTGATTGAAGCCCGAGGTTAAGGAGCTATGCCTTACCTCTTCAACCAATGGCTCAGGATCCGAAAACGAAGATACAAGAAACTTACCTTTTGTGCGGTCCACCACGGCCACAATGAATCTCGCTTTTCTAACTATAGAGCGCATGATCACGCATGCGCGCTATAGCTGTACAGAACCAGGAAGCAGTCTGGACCTGTCATTTTGCCCTTTATCTAAAATCTTAGTTTGTCCTTATTGGTATATTGGTAACCCTTTTTATAGGACGGAGCTGCCAAGGTGACATGTATGGCCTGGTCCCAGAATAATGCTAAATTTGCTGTGTGCACTGTGGACAGAGTTGTACTTCTTTACGATGAACACGGCGAGAGAAGGGACAAATTCTCTACCAAACCAGCCGATGCCAAGGTAAAGACAAGATTGAGTCAGCAATGTTCCTATGTTCCAGATGATGGTACATGGTGAGATGGTCTGAACACAATAATGTTTCTGTGCTTTTTTGCAGTATGGTAAGAAGAGTTACATGGTAAAAGGCATGGCCTTCTCTCCTGACTCTACTAAGATTGCCATTGGCCAGACAGATAACATTATCTATGTCTACAAAATTGGAGAGGATTGGTAAGTATAATGATCTGAATGTCAGTTCTACATTGCATTCTATGAGAATATTAATAACTCAAAAGGCAAGTCCGGTTCTGACTGCTTCCTTACATTCTGCAGTACCCAATTCTTCACCCAGAGGGTTAACTTATGTATCCAGACTCAATTTTGTAACCGAGGTGAGACTGGATACATAAATCAACACTGTGAGAGATTTGTAAAACTGGGTACACACAGTACAGATTTCTGCAAGATCCTGTCTGTCATCTATTAAAGATCTGCATACACACAGTCCCCAGTGTTCTCCCTATGAACATCATAGGTTATTCTCTTCTCTTACCTCTCACTGTCACCAAGGTAATTCAGAGAACCTTCTCTTCTAACCTACCAGATTCTTGGTTTCTGTATCTCCATTTTATACCAAATCATTTTCCCTCTTCTTAATCCCCAATTCTTTTCAAATATTTGAAAATTTGTAATATTCTGTTATTTTTTTTTAAACATTTTTTTTTTTTCAGGGGTGACAAAAAAGTCATCTGCAATAAATTCATCCAGACGGTAAGACGTAATAGAATTTCTTTATAAAATTGTGGTTTTCAAAAAAGTTCTGGTTAAATAAAATGTGGCCTTTAAAATAAGTGTTGAAACGGGTGCCTGCTTTCGGAAGCTTGTGTAACATCAACTCCTAACAATGGAAGTCCTCAGACAGACCTGACTCACTACACTCACACGGGTATATAAATGGGAAGTAAATACCCCAAAAAAACATATATGGGGAAATATAATAGAAAAGCAAAAAAAACCTTCCAGCAAAACAGTAAGAACATCGTTTATTGAAATACATACAATCAAAACATCCCAAAAAGATCCCCACCATAAATATACCAAACAAAAGAATCTGGGCGTCCCCAGATACAAACGGAGTTATTTAATAAAAGTTCTTATTGTTAAAAATGGTGCTAATTTTGCCCCAACCAATCAGATGTTAGCTTTCAAATGTTAAATAAGATCTGATTGGTTGGGGCAAAATTAGCGCCATTTAAACGATAAGAACTTTTATTAAATCTCCCTATAAGTCTCTAACTAAAGTGTCTCCAAGTAAAGCAGCAATTCAGATAAATAAAGTGGTTATATAAAGTGCAAGCAGAATGGAGCAAAAGAAGTTACCAGTAAGGGCACATCCGCGCAATCTCCTCGTCTCGGAGGTCGGGGTAACCCACACCTAGAAAGCTGGGAGCAAAAAAGAAAAATTGCGATAAAGAGTTAGCAGCTGTAATAAGGTGTATAGCTACTAACAACGTAAGGAACGATGTCTCAATGGAGGATGAGTCCACAGGTAGGTATCCGATCTTGCATTTATTCTACATATTCCTCCAGCATAACTGATATTCCATAGACACCAATTTGCCAAGTCGACCGCTCTCACATAATGGCTTTAGCCCCGAAGCTCCCGCTCACACCACGCTGCCTTGGACCGACACCACCAACCGACATACGTTTCGGAGGACACGCCCTCCTTCTTCCGGGTCTGAAGTTAGTTTTCCACTGTGTAGTTTAAAAGAATCACCAGCTCCTCCCACAAGTTTAAATTGTCCAATTGGAAAAGTAAACATCCTCAACGAGTTGCCAGGAAATAATGAATATATCAATGCACTCTGACACAGAAAATATAGGTACAATGTTGCATTGGGATGTATATTGGGCAATATTCTTTAAATGATGAATTAAATACAAATACAGGTTTAAAGTCACATACCCAGGGCCGGATTTATACTTTTTTCTCCCCTAGGCCAGCTAACTTGTACTGCCTGTACACCCTGTACACGGTCATTTATTGGCTGAAGCAGAGCTTTGTAAGTGGGAGAGGGACCTGCCCCCCTAGCAAATCGGCAATCGCTGCCCATTTCTGATTTAACAGAAACCGGTAAAGCTTTGCTGTGTGCCAACTAATGTGCATTGTGTAAATTTAAAATGGGGATGCCATGCTGCTTTACCCTTTTCTTTCTTTCTTTCTTTTTGCCGCCCCTGGTGGCTGTGCCGCCCTAGGCCACGGCCTAGGTGGCCTAGTGGGAAATCCGGCCCTGCACATACCTTATTAGTAACTGGGATGGCTTTTAACAAAAATGCACATTGATACATTATTGATACTTTAAAGGGGAACTGTGGTCTCCAAACAAGTTACGTTTAAATGAAAGGCCAGTTTTCTACCTTTAAAATGAGCCATCAACCACCTCTCTACGTGCTCCACAGCCCAAGATATAAAGAAATGACTGACCAGAAATTTAATGGGAGGGAGGCTGACATGTGACATTTCTACGGCTTCTCCTGCACAGTGCCGCCGGCGAGCACAGCCTCAGTGTGTGAGGGAGACAGGAAGTCCCTCCTCCTCTCTGCAGTGTGAAGTCCTGGCAGAGAAGGTAAGGGGGGTCTGAGTAATCCACTGCACCCTCGAATGGGCGGGGCTTGCGTCCTCGAGTGGGTGGGGCTTACGTCCGGGAGTGGGTGGGGCTTAGATACCTGTGGGTGGGCGGGGCCACATGGGGCTTTAAGATAATGGGCCATGGCAGGCCTGCAACTGGAGGGACCATGGGGTCCATGAGTGGGAGGGACCAGGGGGGCTGCAAAGGGGAGGAGGAGACACAGGACAGATTGACTGACAGTTATAGAGCAGGAAGTGCAGGGGACCTGGTGATGCTGCTGCCATATCACACACAAAAATGTAAATATCTTCAAAACTATGCAAAATAAACAATGGAAATAAATTGCAAAAATTCTCAGGAGAGCAATTCCTATCAATTTACCAAAAGTCATTTTTGGACCACAGTTTCCCTTTAACACACATTGTTCAGAATTATCCCATTATGGGCTGCTAGCACATATTCTCATATTAAAATTAACTTTATAAAAAACATTCATCCTCATTGAGGCCATTAGGTGCTAGGGAGTTGGTTTCAAAGATCCAGCGGGCCTCTTTCCACAAGATCAAATGATCCCAGTCTCCCCCCCTGGGGGGTCGTGGGACTGTTTCAGTACCCAAGGCTTTTAAATAATTTACATTGGCCGAATGCTCAATCTCAAATTCTCGCCACAGGACTGTGTTGTTTTTTGCTAGATCTGTTACGGGCATCTTCAAGAATCCTAGAGCCAAGTGATCTAATAGTTTTGCCAATGTAAACCTTGTTACATGGGCATTCTAACATATATATGTTATTCGTAGTAGTGAAAAAACTGTGTACCAGGGTTTGCCCAATAGTTGGCGCTTTTTTTGCAGTAATTCCTGCTGTTCTGCCAATATGATTCTTAAGTATTTTGTCAGAGCTTAAAGGGCATCTATAGTGGGAAAATGAACTTTTTTTCTTTCTTTCCATGTGTTCTATAATTCCCCACAACCCCTAGAATGTCTTCACTTTGTTCAGATTCCCTCTCTGTCCTGAGATACACCATTTAGAAGAATACGTGATTGCATTCCTCTACTCCTACTTGGACTGTCAATCAAATCCCTGTGACGTGATCCCCCCTCCCTGCTCTGTAATAAACATAGAGATAAGAACATTAGCAGGGGGAGAGAGGTAGCATTGATGGTAGATATAAGGCTGCACTTGACCCCCCTTCTTAATAGCTTTCACTGATTGATGATGGGTCACAAAGTGAGAGATCGTAAACTGTACTGTTCTCCTTCCGTGTCTCCAGGACAGCTTGCTTTCTATTGGCCACTGTGCGTGGGTGTGTTTTTCAGGATGTTGAACTTTTAACTCCTACTGCACATGATAAGCTTGTCGGTTAGTTGGAGTTGAGACATGGAGGAGGTAACAGAGGGGAGGGGGAAGGGGGGAGTGCTGCACACAGATCCGACACCATGGTTAAACAGAGTCACTGACAGAGATAGGATTAAGGCAGCACAGAGTACATGAATTTAACTTTGCAAAGGGGCAATGTGTTTTTTTCACTATAGATGCCCTTTAAAATGAAACAATATTTGTTCAACGTAGATTTTATCCAGTGCCATGACTATTGTACTGCGTTATGAGTCTGATTTGATTTTGTCCAATGGATTTTTTTCAGGTTCGTTTGTTCACTGAATTTGGCTCGTTTTTATACTCTCTGTTAAGCCACTCTTGGGGGTACCCACGTTGCAAAAATCTCTGTTGAAGATCTTTTGCTGCAATTTCAAAGGTGGCAATGTCGGAACAATTTCTCCTAATATGTCCCGTGGGTGTTCCCTTAAGGAGTGGAGCTGGATGCATGCTCTGTGCCCTTTATAGGGAATTTCCCGCTGTTGGTTTTCCATATGTAGCAGTTTTTATTTTATGTATTTCAATAAACGATGTTCTTACTGTTTTGCTGGAAGGTTTTTTATGCTTTTCTATTATATTTCCCCATATATTTTTTGGGGGGTATTTACTTCCCATTTATATTCCCGTGTGAGTGCCTCGGGGGTTTCCCTGAGTATAGTGGGCTCAGGTCTGTCTGAGGACTTCCATTGTTAGTAGTCTTTCATATATACCCACAGCACCCGTGATTAATTATACAGGGTCTTTTGGGTTTACATTACTGATCTTTCTTTCTATTTTTGGTGTGTAACATCAACTTAACTGAACTGTGCTGGGAAACAACTGGGTGTGACTGTCAATGCAATCAAAGAAGAGTGTCGCTCATAAGACTAAAAGCCGCAGAGAGCAGGAAGTTATAACTTTTCAACACTATCTTCTGACAGGCTGCATTTTTATCAGATAATGGGAATTCTGACCAGCTCATAGGAATATCATGATCACTGGTGCAGGGGATTCACTGTATAACTGGAGTATCAGACTTCGATACAGGTAGCTTTAGACAATAAGTACACGGTCAAGTAAAGCCAGGAATTCAACACATGGGTAACTCGTGTATAAACATAGCAACTGGGATAAAATATATTCTGCAGGGTCTATACTGAGCCTTAATTCAATAGACTTCACTTCTTCTTCAGGTGTAATGTGATTTTCCTCCTTTCTTACAGAGTGCCATCACCTGTCTGCTGTGGCCTATGGAAAATGTTGTTGTTTTTGGACTGGCTGAGGGAAAGGTACATTATAATAACATATATGACTTGGGGAGTTACCTATAGTATTTAGTGTTGTACTGGTAGAGTAATTAATACATAATTAGGAAAATAACTAAGTACAGTACATGATGCACATTAGGGTTGAGAAATGTACAGGGAGTTCAGGTGTAGCACTGCCATTACAATTTATTAATAAAGTTGTAGAAAATTGAATACTCTGTTATCCTAGGGTTACACATTTTAAAGAGAGCTGCAGGTTATAGACGTTTTCCTTCTTTTAATTACATTGGATTTCAGTGGACTTTTAAGAAGTTTTTCTCTCACAGGTCCGCATGGCGAATACCAGAACCAATAAGTCATCCACTATCTATGGCACCGACTCCTATGTGGTTTCACTGACATCCAAGTAAGTGTTACTGTCTTAAACAGGTTCCAGGGTAACGTCAGAGCTTCTTATATCTGTTGTATTTAATTAGATCAACTGGACTGGAAGTTTAGTTCTTGAAGATGTTTCGCTAGTCATCCGACTGGATTTCTCAATTCAGAATGACTTGTACAAGAATCTGTGGCAATTATGTACCCTGGGAAATCCCAATTAGCATATCACAGCCAGGTGTTAAGGGCGTGATTGGATAGTGGCTAAGAGGTGTTATAGGAACGCCCAGAGTAAGGTGTTAAAACAGCATTGTACATGGCAGACAGATGGTGTCGAACCCCCCCACCTCTATTTAGGCTTGGTTTCTTTATTTTCACATAAATGGCCTCCTTAACACCTCTCTTGGACCAATCATGTTCCTTTGCCAATATGTTAACATTACAATCTTCAAAGGTATGTCCTTTATCCTTAAGATGCAGGTACACGGCTGAGTCCTGACCCGAGGAATTGGCTCTTCTGTGCTGTGCCATACATTGGTGCAGTTGCTGTTTGGTCTCCCCCACATACAAATCAGAGCATTATTCACTGCACTGCGTATATGATGTCACTCTTCACTGCACTGCGTATATGATGTCACTCTTCACTGCACTGCGTATATGATGTCACTCTTCACTGCACTGCGTATATGATGTCACTCTTCACTGCACTGCACTGTGTATATGATGTCGCTTTTCTTGTGTTTTGGTATTGGGTCTTTCGGATCTACCAATTGCTGCCTCAGTGTGTTGTTGGGTTTAAAGCAGACAGGGATACGGTGTTTATTGAAACTCCTGCTACATATGGGATGACCATGTTCTTCCTCCTGTCTTGCTTTTCCCCTTCACTGTTGATATTTGTGTTCTTTTCTTTCCTTCTACTTCTTTTAACAAAGGCCCAGTCTGGATATCCACAAGTTTTAAGGGCTCCTCTGAGATGTTTCATTTCTTTGCCTTCGCCTCTGTGCTAGTGGGGATGTTCTCGGCTCTGTGTTGCAGGGTTCTGATGACCCCCAGCTTGTGATCTAAAGGGTGGTGGGAGTCAAACATCAAATACTGATCTGTGTGTGTTGGTTTTCTGTAAACCTCTACTTCCAGTTTACCATTTTCCTTAACTTCTACCAAGCAGTCCAAGAAAGCCAGTTTGTTGTTTTGTATCTTCCCTTGTGAATTTAATGTTTTGGTCCACCGCATTGATGTGTTCTGTGAAAGCTTGTACATCCTTCTGGTGGATTTTAACCCAGGTGTCATCCACATATCTGAACCAGTGGCTGGGTGCTATGTCCTTATTAATAGTCAAAAATAGAAAGGAAGCATGGATATCAATGGGCACACTGAACACAATCATGGGTGGTATCATAAAAAGTAACTTTTATTAGAGCCAGTTAAAAATATATTAGAAAATCAGTGCATGATTACAATTAGAGAACAAGGTTAAAAACATCCCATAAACCTATTAGCAATATACAGGTATATTGAGATTATGAAGTGCTATTGCAAAACAATGGATCAACCCCTGAGTATACACAAATACATGATTTAGGCAGTGTCAGCAGTGAAGCATAGACCAAAGTGTAATGCCAAATGTACAATACCCGGGGTCCGGTAAAGGTGCAATAGAGGGATCATGGGCAATTAAAACGATCCGCCAGACACGGACTTCCTCAATGGCGCATGTGAAGTGTGTCATCAGACCGTGACCATGCCTCTTAAATACAGATGTCACGCGAACACGTGACTCTCGCGAGACTAACGTTATAAACCATGACGGCCATCTTAAAATAGGGAAATGCTGCTTGTGTTGCCTAAATCATGCAGTAAACCTGGCAGGTTACCTGCCATTATATAACCGTCCATACACGTATATATCCCATAATGGATAAGTATATTTACTTCGCAGAGCATGAATAAAGAATCAACCATCAATACATGTAATTCAAAATCTAAGTCCCGAAACCACTGTCCAGTATTTTGAAAAGTAAGTATCCAATAGTTACTCAACTGGTGGTACACTGATTCCTAGTGTCCTGGCTCAGTGCACTGTTCTGTAGGGAACACAGAAATATCAATACTTGCTAAGTAGAATCCACAGTGATCATATTATCATAACGAGTATCTCAGGAGTAAGTATCCATACAGTAGCCAGGTTTATGAAGAATTGAGTTTCAAAGTATGGCAAGTCGCTTATTATCATTGACAATGCCATTGCCTTTACTCAGTATAAACAAGGTATGAATCAATACAAATTTTACAAGGTTCTCAGTGTTCATATGTGGTATCTCCAGTGAAAGACTGAAGGGTATATATTGATAAGGTAGCCAAATTAACAAAATTAGATCTCAGTACCCTTAGTGTATAAAGCATCATGATGAAGGATTTTGTCTCCAGTGAGAGACTAAAGGGTATATATTCATAAGATAGCCAAATCAACAAAATTAGATCTCAGTATCCTTGTAGAAGGTTTTTGAACTCGGCCTTGTTTCCTGAATGTCAAACACGATCATCACTTACTGTTGCCAATAAATTCCACATATGAGAAGAAGGGTATCCATCTGTAGTCCATACCAAATCAGGACTGGGTCCTAGATAAAGGGTATTAAGTCCATTTCAGACCTAAAGGTTAAGTTCTATTCAGACCTAAAGGTGCTACAGTAGACAGGTTATAAATCCAACATGCTTCCTTTTGTAATAGAGACTTCCTTGTATCTCCGCCTCTAATATTGAACTTTGCATGATCAATAATTTGGCATTTTAGCACTTTGGTGGACCCCTGATGTACCATAGCAAAGTTGTTCTGCTACACTGCTGACACTCTTCCCCATGCCCAAATCCCATCTAGCATGACGTATATTAGATAGGTGGGATGACAGTCTTTCCTTAATTTTCTGACCTGTCATACCCACATAACTTTTTGGGCAGGGGCAAGTTAAAAGATACACAACATTTGTGGAATTGCAATTATAATAGTTATTAATATTAATAACTTTATCACCCGTACTATTCTAAAATATACTTTCTGATTTCATGTACACACAAAATTTACAATTACCACATTTGAAAGTGCCCTTTAATTTTTGGCCACCCCCACTAGATTTGGTTGATCTTTTAAAGTAACTGCGAGTTAGAACCTCAGAGAGATTTTTACCTCTTCTAGCAGTAAGTTGAGGTGATTCTGGAACATATTCCATATTCCATATTATCATTCAACAAGATCTGTCATTAATCATTCAGAATTTTTCGGATATCGCCCCACCGATGATTATATGTGGTTATGAATCTCAACACATTGTCACTTTGTCGGGTCCTAGGTGTTAACAAAGATGTTTGGGTGTTACTGCCTGCCTCTTTTCTGCATTTTTTCAACATTTTTTGGGGGTAACCCCCAGCTTTAAATCTTTGCTCAAGATCCATGGCTGCTGTTTTGAAATCCACTAAATCTGTGCAATTCCTTTGAGTAAGGAGGAATTGCCCCTTCAGGATCCCCTTAAGTAATGACGGTGGATGGGAACTGGAATAGCTTAACAGTGTATTAGTAGCCGTGGGCTTTCTGTAGAGTTTAGTTTTTAATCTCCCTCTGCCTATTTCCACTGTGAGCTCTAAGAAGACAAGTTCTTGATTGGAGTAAGTATATGTTAAAAAGATGTTATTCGGGTTAGAATTGAAAATTAACATATATTCTTTTAAAAGTATAACCGGTCCCTTCCAAAAGAAGAAGATATCAAAAATGAATCTGACCCATAATGCTACATATTGATTTTATTTATGTAGGTTCATCCCAAGGGCAATTTCACACTCCCACCAACCTAAAAAAAAGGTTGGCGTAGGTCGGTGCACATTAAGCACCCATAGCGGTGCCCCTTGTTTGAAGATAATACTTATGGTCGAAGATAAAAAAATTATGGGTCAGTACAAACTCCAATAATGTTAATAGGAACTTATGCCTAGCTCCTAATTGCCCATGCTCCATCGATAAAAAATATTTAACAGCATTTAGACCAGTGTGTTTAATGTTAGTATACAGTGATTCGATATCACATGTCACTCATCCAAGACAATATCTTTTTTTAAAATAAAGTCTGACGTATCCCGTATATAAGACTCTAGTGAAGTGACATGCGGTTGCAAATGGGCATCGATAAATTCACAAGATGGTTCTAATATTCCCCCAATACCTGAAATTATCTGGCGGCCTGGTGGGTTATTGATGTCTTTGTGAATCTTGGGGATCAAGTATAAAGTAGGGACTATTGGAAACTGTACGGTCAAGAACACGCTCTCTTTCTGTGTTATACTTCCTTTTTGAATGGCATCATCAAATAGGTGCATCAGACGTCTCTGGAAGGGTTCTGTGGGGTCTGAAGGGAGTAATCTATAATTATCTTTCTTACTCAGTTGTTTTAATGCTTATTTTAAATATTGTTCTTCCCCCCACAATACAATATTACCTCCCTTGTCTGATTTACAGATAATTACATCCTGTAGCTTTGATAATTCTCTTAGGGCTGTCCTTTCAATATACATAAGGTTACTATGTTTGAAGCATTGCTGCTTCTCCAGAGAACGAATTGCCTCCATAGTACATTTGTAAAAAATCTGCAGCCCTGGGAAAGTAGAAAAGGGAGGTGTAAACACAGACTTTACCTTATTATCATTAGACATATTCTCAACAGGGTTTTCCTCCTTACCTATCTGTTGTATCAATTCATCTAAAGGTTCCAGAGGAATATTTTCCTTTGGCCTAAATGCAGGCCTCTTACAAAGAAAGCTTTTAACGCTAGTTTCCTACAGAAGAGAAACAAATCTTTGGTAACAGAAAATGGATCAAAGTCTCCTTTTCCAATCCTTTTTCCAATACTGGCCTTTGGGTTTCTGTTAACACATGATGGGTGAGGTTGATAATTCTAAATAGCCCTTCACAGTTAGTGTTGCTATTTCTGTCGCTGGCTTCTCAGCCGTTGTCCTACGCCTCCCCCTCCGTATTTTTTGCGGTCTTCTAAAAAAGAACCCTGGTCTGTGTCACTTGAATCTGCCTCTGTAGTACTGAGTTGATCCATTGTAATGTTATCTGATGTTTTTTTGTTATTTTTACTGTGACCCTTATACTTTCTGTTATTTCTCTTAGGAATAAATTTACCTCCTTTGGCATTGTTTCTGTGTTTCTACCTAGACACTTGATCCAATTGCAGATCATTTTTATCTCTATCCAATTTAGTTTTTTTGGATGCAGTGATATCTTTTTCAATCTGATTTGAGTTTTACTTCAAAATCGTTCATTTCTTTGTTTGAGATTTGTGTAGACAAGGTTTGCTGAGTTGTTTCAATTTCTTTTTTACATATTTCAAGCAAGTTTTTATCATGCTTAATTAACAAATGCATCAACTTAATGGAACAGTTAGACAAAATGGTTTCTCATTCTTCCTTGAGTTCCGTTGTTGGCTCCCATGCTGGTAAAATTTGTGATCTCAACCCTCTAGGGATTATAAGTGATATATATTTTTCTAAACTTGATATGTTCCACCAAAGTCGTGAATATTTCACATGTAGTTCCTTAAGTTGTCTAGCTAAAATTTTAGACTCACTAGGGGGTTGTGATCCACAAGAGTCACCTGCATCATCAAAAAGATTATTAAGCTTATCTAGGCGTTCTTTGTTTAAAAGCGATAGTTCACACGTCATATTGTATAATAATGAAAGTAAGGTCTGTGCATTAACTAACTAAAGGTATTAAGCGCCTGTTTTTCTACCTCCTCCATGTAAAGGTTGGCCACAATAGGTGAAACTGGAGATTCCATAGCACATCCATGTTTTTGCTTATAAAACTTATCCCTGTATTTGAAATAGGTGGTATTCAGGCACAAGTCCAGTAAGGCACACACCTGTTCTGGGTTGAGATCAGTTCTGCTGGTAATGGTGCTGTCTTGGCCTAGTCGTTTTCTCACCATGACAACAGCCTCCTTGTTGGGTATACAGGTGAAGAGAGATGTTGCATCATAGGACACCATTGTTTCTTCTGCACCTAGTACTATACCTTCAATCTTGTTGGTGAAATCCTGAGATTTCTGGATGTGATGCTTTGAACTTCCCACCAATGGCCCTAAGATGTTGGCTAGGTTATTTGCCACCTTGTATGTTAGAGTTGATGCTGCTGACTATAGGTCTTAGTGGTGCCCCTTCCTTATGTATCTTTGGGGGTCCATATATGCATGGTATATTCCAGGGTACATAATTGCCACAGATTCTTTTACAAGTCATTCTGAATAGAGAAAGCCAGTCGGATGACTAGCAAAACATCTTCAAGAACCAAACTTCAAGTCCAGTTGATCTAATTGAACACAACAGATATACCATGACCTGGATGAATGAATATTACAGATATACCATGACCTGGATGGATGAATATTACAGATATACCATGACCTAGATGGATGAATATTACAGATATACCATGACCTGGATAGATGACTATTACAGATATACCATGACCTGGATGAATGAATATTACAGATATACCGTGACCTGGATAAATGAATATTACAGATATACAATGACCTGGATGAATGAATATTACAGATAGACCGTGACCTGGATGAATGAATATTACAGATAGACCGTGACCTGGATGAATGAATATTACAGATAGACCGTGACCTGGATGAATGAATATTACAGATAGACCGTGACCTGGATGAATGAATATTACAGATATACCATGACCTGGATGAATGAATATTACAGATATACCGTGACCTGGATGAATTAATATTATAGATATACCGTGACCTGGATGAATGAATATTATAGATATACCGTGACCTGGATGAATGAATATTACAGATATATCGTGACCTGGATGAATGAATATTACAGATATACCGTGACCTGGAATGATGACTATTAAAAGATATACCGTGACCTGGATGGATGAGAACCTTCACACAGTCAGAGCTTCTTGCATCTGGTACACATGAGACAATATTTTATCACAATCCATCACCCAGACTGATTGGTTTGTCAGATTGGACGGTGTCACAACTTAAGCTGGGTACACACAGGACAGATTTTTGAAAAATGACAGACAGAATTTGCAAGATCCTGTCTGTAATTTTTTAAAGAACAGGATTCACACAGTCCCGAGCATTCTCCCTATACACAATACAATATGTATTGATGGGGAAGTATTGTTTTTATTTCATATCCAGACGGTTGGATTTTGACATTTGTTTCATTTCTCTCCAGTGTCTCTGGACAGGGGATTTTATCAGGACATGCGGACGGTACCATTGTTCGATATTTCTTAGATGATGATGGTTCAGGTGAATCCCAGGTGAGAACTGAGAATGAATGGAGGGAAAATGGTATTGGGTGGTATGTGTGCAGGTTGGATTTCAAATAGTTGGAAACCTAGAGACAAAAATGCTAAAATAAGGTAATAATTAATATATTATTATTTGTATAATTATGATGAATATGATCATTATTATTAGTGAATATCCTTTAAAATAGGACATGTTCATTTTACAGTACCACACTGTCATATATGGGCTATAGTGCTAAGTGGGGTGCCCACAGGGTTCTGTGTTGGGGCCGCTTCTATTTAATCTGTTTATTAAACTCGACCATTAAAAGCTTCAGAGGAGTGCAGTCATTGCAGGGGGATCTAGATAGATTATCACATTGGGCTGCTAAGTGGCAGATGAGATTCAATGTTGATAAATGGAAGGTGATGCATTTTGGGATTAAAAATCCTTGTGCTACTTATACTATAAATGGCTCTGTGTTAAGTGAATCCCTGTTGGAAAGGGATCTTGGAGTTTTTGGTGGATACAAACTTAAAGGAAGCAAGCAGTGCCAGGCGGCAACAGCCAGAGCCAGCATGGTTTGTCTTGTATAAACGAGGTATGGATTCAAGGGAGGAAATGTAATTCTCCCTTCTTTACAAAGCATTGGTAAGGCCTCATTTGGAATATGCAATGCAGTTTTGGAATCCTGTGTACAAAAAGGACATCATTTGAAATGGAAAGGGTTCAGAGAAAGGCAACTAAATTAATAAGGGGATTGGGGGAGGTTGAATATGAAGAGAGACTGGAAAAGTTACAGTTATGTACGCTGGAGAAAAGGGATTAAGGGAAGGGTTGAGAGGACCCCTATCCACAGCAATATAGAGACATGAAATGAGGGGAGGTAGGGAAGGGTTGAGAGGACCCTATTCACAGCAATATAGAGACATGAAATGAGGGGAGGTAGGGAAGGGTTGAGAGGATCCCTATTCACAGCAATATAGAGACATGAAATGAGGGGAGGTAGGGGAAGGGTGAGAGGATCCCTATTCACAGCAATATAGAGACATGAAATGAGGGAGGTAGGGAAGGGGTGAGAGGATCCCTATCCACAGCAATATAGAGACATAAATGAGGTGAGGTAGGGAAGGGGTGAGAGGATCCCTATTCACAGCAATATAGAGACATAAATGAGGGGAGTTAGGGAAGGGTGAGAGGATCCCTATCCACAGCAATATAGAGACATGAAATGAGGGGAAGTAGGGAAGGGTGAGAGGATCCTATCCTAGAGCAATATAGAGACATAAATGAGGGAGGTAGGGAGGTGAGAGGTGATCCCTATTCACAGCAATATAGAGACACGAAATGAGGGGAGGTAGGGAAGGGTTGAGAGGACCCCTATCCACAGCAATATAGACATAAATGAGGGGAGGTAGGGAAGGGGTGAGAGGATCCCTATTCACAGCAATATAGAGACATGAAATGAGGGGAGTTAGGAAGGGTGATGGGGTCCCATTTAACAAGCAATATAGAGACATAAATGAGGGGGATTAGGGAAGGGTGAGAGGATCCCTATTCACAGCAATATAGAGACATGATAGGTAGGGAAGTAGGGAAGGGGGTTGAGAGGATCCCTATTTACAAGCAATCTATAGAGACATAAATGAGGGGGAGGGTGGGGAAGGGAAGGTTGAGAGGGAGGAGGATCCCTATTCACAGCAATATAGAGACATGAAATGAGGGGAGTTAGGGAAGGGTGAGAGGATCCCTATTCACAGCAATATAGAGGGAAGGGTGAGAGGATCCCTATTCACAGCAATATAGAGACATGAAATGAGGGAGGTAGGGAAGGGTGAGAGGATCCCTATTCACAGCAATATAGAGACATGAATGAGGGAGGTAGGGAAGGGGTGGAGGATCCCTATTCACAGCATATAAGAGACATGAAATGAGGGGAGGTAGGGAAGGGAGAGGATCCCCTATTCACACAATATAGAGACATGAAATGAGGGGAGGTAGGAAGGGGTGAGAGGAGCCCTATTCACACAATTATAGAGATGAAATGAGGGGAGGTAGGAAGGGGTGAGAGGATCCCTATTCACACAATATAGAGACATGAAATGAGGGAGGTAGGGAAGGGTGAGAGGATCCCTATTCACAGCATATAGACATGAATGAGGGGAGGTAGGGAAGGGTTGAGGGACCCCTATTCACAAGCAATATAGAGACATGAAATGAGGGGAAGTAGGGAAGGGTGAGAGGACCCCTATTCACACAGCATATAGAGACATAGAGAATGAGGGGGAGGTAGGGAAGGGGGGTGAGAGACCCCTATTCAGCGCAATATGAGAGACATGAAATGAGGGGGAGGTAGGGAAGGGTGGAGGACCCCTATTCACAGACAATATAGAGACATGAAATGAGGGGGAGGTAGGGTAAGGGTAGAGGCCCTATTCCAAACAGCAATATAGAGACATGAATGAGGGGAGTTAGGAAGGGTGAGAGGACCCCTATTCACGCAATAATGAGACATGAATGAGGGGAGTAGGAGGGGTGAGAGGATCCCTATTCACGCAAGTATAGAGTACAGTGAAATGGTGGGGGGAGTAGGAAGGGTTGAGAGGATCCCTATTCACAGCAATATAGAGACATAAAATAGGGGGGGTAGGAAGGGTTGAGAGATCCCTATTCACAGCATATAGAGAGACATAAATGAGGGGAGGTAGGGAAGGTTGAGAGTGACCCCTATTCACAGCATATAGAGACATGAAATGAGGGGAGTGGTGAAGGGTGAGATGACCCTTTCACAACAATATAGAGACATGAAATGAGGGGAGTGTAGGGAGGGTGAGAGGTCCTATCACAGCAATATAGAGACTGAATGAGGGGGGGGTGGGAAGGGGTGGAGAGGACCCCTATTCCAGCATATAAGAACATGAAATGAGGGGAGTAGGGAAGGGGTGAGAGGATCCCTATTCACAGCAATATAGAGACATGAAATGAGGGGAGGTAGGGAAGGGTGAGAGGATCCCTTCACAAGCAATATAGAGACATAAATGATGGGGGAGTTAGGGAAGGGTGAGAGTACCCCTATTCCAAGCTATAGAGACATGAAATGAGGGGAGGTAGGGAAGGGGGTGAGAGGACCCCTATTCACAGCAATATAGAGACATGTAAATGAGGGGAGGTAGGGAAGGGTGAGAGGACCCCTATTCACAGCAATATAGAGACATGAAATGAGGGGAGGTAGGGAAGGGTGAGAGGATCCCTATTCACACAGCATATAGAGACATGAAATGAGGGGAGGTAGGGAAGGGGAGAGGACCCCTATTCACAGCATATAGAGACAATGAAATGAGGGGAGGTAGGGAAGGGGTTGAGAGGACCCCTATTCACAGCAATATAGAGACATGAAATGAGGGGAGGTATGGAAGGGGTGAGAGGACCCCTATTCACAGCAATATAGAGACATGAAATGAGGGGAGGTAGGGAAGGGTTGAGAGGATCCCTATTCACAGCAATATAGAGACATGAAATGAGGGGAGGTAGGGAAGGGTGAGAGGACCCCTATTCAAGCAATATAGAGACATGAAATGAGGGGAGGTTAGGGAAGGGTGAGAGGACCCCTATTCACAGCAATATAGAGACATAAATGAAGGAGGTGTGGAAGGGTGAGAGGACCCCTATTCACAGCAATATAGAGACATGAAATGAGGGGAGTTAGGGAAGGGTGAGATGACCCCTATTCACAGCAATATAGAGACATGAAATGAGGGGAGGTAGGAAGGGGTGAGAGGACCCTATCCCAGCAATATAGAGACATGAATGAGGGGAGGTAGGGAAGGGGTGAGAGGATCCCTATTCACAGCAATATAGAGACATGAAATGAGGGGAGGTAGGGAAGGGTGAGAGGACCCCTATTCACAGCAATATAGAGACATGAAATGAGGGGAGGTAGGGAAGGGGTGAAGGATCCCTATTCACAGCAATATACAGACATGAAATGAAGGGGAGGTAGGGAAGGTGAGAGGATCCCTATTCACAGCAATATAGAGACATGAAATGGAGGGGATGTGGAAGGGTTGAGAGGCACCCTATTCACAGCAATATGAGAACATGAAATGAGGGGAGGTAGGGAAGGGTTTGGAGAGGATCCCTATTCACATCATATAGGACCTGAAAATGAGGGTAGGTAGGGAAGGGTTGAGAGGACCCTATTCACAGCAATATAGAGACATGAATGAGGGGGGTAGGGAAGGGTTGAGAGGACCCCTATTCACACACAATATAGATACATGAATGAGGGGAGGTAGGGAAGGTTGAGAGGACCCCTATTCATCAGCAATAATGAGACATGAAATGAGGGAGGAGTAGGGAAGGGGTGAGAGGATCCCTATTTCACAGCAATATAGAGACATGAAATGAGGGGAGTTAGGGAAGGTGAAGGACCCCTATTCACAGCAATATAGATGACATGAAATAGGGGAGGTAGGTGAAGGGTGAGAGGATCCCTATTCACAGCAATATAGAGACATGAAAATAGGGGGTAGGGAAGGGTTGAGAGGATCCCTTTTCACAGCAATATAAGACATGAAATGAGGGGAGTTAGGGAAGGGTGAGAGATCCCTATTCACACAATATAAGACTGAAATGAGGGGAGGGAGGAGTTTGAGAGGATCCCTATTCACAGCAATATAGAGACATGAAATGAGGGGAGGTATGGAAGGGGTGAGAGGATCCCTATCCACAGCAATATAGAGACATAACATAAGGGGAGTTAGGGAAGGGTTGAGAGGATCCCTATCCAGCAATATAGAGACATGAAATGAGGGGAGGTAGGGAAGGGTGTGAGAGGATCCATATCACAGCAATATAGAGACACTGAATGGGGAGTAGGGAAGGGGTGAGAGGATCCCTATCCACAGCAATATAGAGACATGAAATGAGGGAGGTAGGGAAGGGTTGAGAGGACCCTATTCACAGCAATATAGAGACATGAAATGAGGGGAGGTAGGGAAGGGGTGAGAGGATCCCCTATTCACAGCAATATAGAGACATGAAAATGAGGGATGTATGGAAGGTTGAGAGGACCCTATCACCAGCATATAGGACATAAATGAGGGGAGGTAGGGAAGGGTGAGAGGACCCTATTCACAGCAATATAGAGACATGAAATGAGGGAGGGGGGAAGGGTGGAGGAACCCCTATTCACAGCAATTATAGGACATGAAATGAGGGGGAGTAAGGGAAGGGGTGAAGTGACCCCTATTCACAGCAAGATATAGAGACATGAAATGAGGGAGGTAGGGAAGGGTTGAGAGGACCCCTATTCCAAGCAATATAGAGACATGAAATGAGGGGGAGTTAGGAAGGGTTGAGAGACCCCTATTCACAGCAATAAGAGAATGAAATGTGGAGGTATGGAAGGGTTGAGAGGACCCCTATTCACAGCAATATAGAGAACATTAAATAGGGGAGGTAGGAAGGGTGAGAGACCCCTATTCACAGCAATAGTTGAGGACATGTAAATAGGGGAGTTAGGGAAAGGGTGAGAGGACCCTATTCACAGCAATATAGAGACATAAAATAGAGGGGAGGTAGGGAAGGGTGAGAGGACCCCTATTCACAGCAATATAGAGACATGAAAGGGAGGTAGGGAAGGGGTGCAGGGGATCCCTATTCACAGCAATATGAGACATGAAATGAGGGAGTTAGGGAAGGTGGTGAGAGGACCCCTATTCACACATACAGACATGAAAGAGGGAGTTAGGGAAGGTGAGAGGAACCCCTATTCACAGCAATATAGAACATGAAATGAGGGGAGGTAGGGAAGGGTGGAGGACCCCTATTCACAAGCAAATTAGAGACTGAATAGGGGGGGTAGGGAGGTGATAGATACCCCTATTCACAGCAATATGAGACATGAATGAAGGAGGTAGGGAGGGGTGGAGAGACCCTATTCACCAGCATTACAGACATGAATAGGGGGAGTTAGGGTAAGGGTTGAATGGACCCCTATTCAGCATATAGAGACAATGAATGAGGTGAGAGTAGGAGAAGGTGGTGAGGACGACCCCTATCACAGCAATAGAGACTGAAATGAGGGGAGGAGGGCAAGGGTGGAGTAATCCCTATTCACGAGGCATATAGAGACATGAAATGAGGGGAGGTAGGGAAGGGTGAGAGGACCCCTTTCACAGCAATATTATGAGACATGAATGAGGGGTGTAAAGGGTTTGAGAGGACCCCTATCACAGCAATATGAGACATAAAATGAGGGATGGTAGGGAAGGGTTGAGAGGACCCCTATTCACGCAATATAGAGACAGAGAAGAGGGGAGGTAGGGAAGGGGTGAGAGGACCCCTATTCACCCATATAGAGACATGAAATGAGGGGGAGGTAGGGAAGGGTGAGAGGACCCCTATTCACAGCAATATAGAGACATGAAATGAGGGGAGGTAGGGAGGGGTGAGAGGATCCCCTATTCACAGCAATATAGAGGGAAGGGTGAGAGGACCCCTATTCACAGCAATATAGAGACATGAAATGAGGGGAGGTAGGGAAGGGTGAGAGGATCCCTATTCACAGCAATATAAGACATGAAATGAGGGGAGGTAGTAAGGGTGTAGAGGATCCCTATTCAAGCAATATAGCTGAAATGGGGGGGAGGTAGGAAGGTTGAGAGGACCCTATTACAAGCAATATAGGACATGAAATGAGGGAGGTAGGGAAGGTTGAGAGGACCCTATTCACAGCAATATAGAGACATGAAATGAGGGGAGTAGGGAAGGGTTGAGAGGACCCTATTCACAGCACATATAGAGACTGAAATGAGGGGGAGGTAGGGAAGGGTTGAGAGGACCCCTATTCACACACAATATAGGACATGAAATGAGGGGAGGTATGAAGGGTTGAGAGGACCCCTATTCACGTCAAATTAGAGACATGAAATGGGAGGGTAGGGAAGGGTGAGAGGACCCTATCCAGCAATATAGAGACATGAATGAGGGGAGGTAGGGAGGGTGAGAGGACCCCTATTCACAGCAATATAGAGAACATAAATGAGGGAGGTAGGGAAGGGTGGAGATCCCTATTCACGCATGAGACAATGAGTAGGAAGGGTAATCCGATTCACCGAATATAGAGACTGAAATGAGGGGGAGTTAGGGAAGGGTGAGAGGACCCTATTCACAGCAATAGAGACGTGAAATGAGGGGAGGTAGGAAGGGTTGAGAGGACCCATTCAACAGCATATAGAGACATGAACTGAGGGGAGGTGTAGGGAAGGGTTTGAGAGGATCCCTATTCACAAAGCAACTATATAGACATGAAATGGACGGTGGAGGTCTAGGAGTGTTGAGAGGATCCCTATTCACAGCAATTAGAGACATGAAATGAGGGGAGTTAGGGAAGGGTGATGGATCCCTTCACACATATAGAACATGAATGAGGGAGGTAGGAGGGTGAGAGGACCTATACAAGCAATATAGAGGACTGAAATGAGGGGGAGGTAAGGTGGAGAGGACCCCTATTCACATCATATAGAGACATGAAATGAGGGAGGTATGGGTAAGGGTTGAGAGGATCCCTATTCAGCAGCAATATAAGAGAAATGAGAGAGGTAGGGTGAGAGGACCCCTATTCACAAGCAATATAGAGACATGATAATGAGGGAGGTAGGGAAGGGGTGAGAGGATCCCTATTCACACAGCAATAGAAGACATGAAATGAGGGGGAGGTAGGAGGGTGAGAGTATCCTATTCACAGCATTATAGAGACTAAATAGGGGAGGTAGGGAAGGGGTGAGAGGATCCCTATTCACAGCAATATAGAGACAGAAATGAGGGAGGTAGGGAAGGTTGAGAGGAGCCTATTCACAGCAATATAGAGACATGAAATGAGGGGAGGTCGTGAAGGGGTGAGAGGATCCCTATATCACAGCAATATAGAGACATGAAATGAGGGGAAGTAGGGAAGGGTGAGAGGATCCCTATTCACAGCAATATAGAGACATGAAATGAGGGGAGGTAGGGAAGGGTTGAGAGGACCCCTATTCACAGCAATATAGAGACATGAAATGACGGGGAAGTAGGGAAGGGTTGAGAGGATCCCTATTCACAGCAATATAGAGACATGAAATGAGGGAGGTTAGGGAAGGGGTGAGAGGATCCCTATTCACAGCAATATAGAGAATGAAATGAGGGGAGGTAGGGAAGGGGTGAGAGGATCCCTATCCCACAGCAATATAGAGACATAAAATGAGGGGAAGTAGGGAAGGGTGAGAGGATCCCTATCCACAGCAATATAGGACATCAAATGAGGGAGGTAGGAAGGGGTGAGAGGATCCCTATTCACAGCAATATAGAGACATGAAATGAGGGAGGTAGGGAGGGGGAGAGGATCCCTATTCACAGCAATATAGAGACATGAAATGAGGGGAGGTAGGGAAGGGTGAGAGGATCCCGATTCCCAGCAATATAGAGACATGAAATGAGGGGAGGTAGGGAAGGGGTGAGAGGATCCCTATTCACAGCAATATAGAGACATGAAATGAGGGAGGTAGGGAAGGGGTGAGAGGATCCCTATTCACAGCAATATAGAGACATGAAATGAGGGGAGGTAGGAAGGGTTGAGAGGTACCCCTATTCACACAATATAGAGACATGAAATGAGGGGGAGTAGGGAAGGGTGAGAGGATCCCTATTTACAGCAATACAGAGACATAAAATGAGGGGAGTTAGGGAAGGGTGAGAGGAGCCCTATTCACAGCAATATAGAGACATGAAATGAAGGGGAGGTAGGGAAGGGGTGAGAGGATCCCTATTCACAGCAATATAGAGGACATGAAATGAGGGGAGTAGGAAGGGTGAGAGGATCCCTATCATCACACAATATAGAGACATAATGAGGGGGAGGTAGGGAAGGGTGAGAGGATCCCTATCCACAGCAATATAGAGACATAAAATGAGGGGAGGTAGGGAAGGGTGAGAGGATCCCTATTCACGCAATATAGAGACATGAAATGAGGGGAGGTAGGAAGGGTGAGAGGATCCCTATTCACAGCAATATAGAGACACTGAAATGAGGGGAGGTAGGGAAGGGGTGAGAGGATCCCTATTCACAGCAATATAGAGACATAAATGAGGGGAGGTAGGGAAGGTGAGAGATCCTATTCCAGCATATAGACATGAATGGGGGAGTAGGGAAGGGGTAGAGGATCCCTATTCACAGCAATATGAGACATGAAATGAGGGAGAGTAGGGAAGGGTTGAAGAGCCCCTATTCACAGCAATATAGAGACATGAAAGAGGGGAGGTAGGAAGGGTGAGAGGACCCTATTCACACAGCAATATAGAGACATGAAATTAGGGGAGGTAGGGAAGTGGTGAGAGGACCCTATCCAGCAATATAGAGACATGAAATGAGGGGGAGTAGGGAAGGGTGCGAGGACCCCGATTCACGCAATATGACATGAATAGGGAGGTAGGGAAGGGGAGAGGCCCCCTATTCACAGCAATAATAGAGACATAAATGAGGGGGATTTAGGGAAGGGTGAGATGACCCCTATTCACAGCAATATAGAACTGAAATGAGGGAGGTCGGGAAGGGGTTGAGAGGACCCCTATTACAGACAATATAGAGCATGAAATGAGGGGAGGTAGGAATGGGGTGGAGTAGGAACCCCTATTCACAGCAATATAGAGACATGAAATGAGGGGGAGTGTAGGGGAAGCGGGTGAGAGGACCCCTATTCACAGCAATATAGAGACCTGAAATGAGGGAGGTAGGGACTGGTGGAGAGGACCCTATTCACTAGCATATAGAGACATGAAAATGAGGGGAGTAGGGAAGGGGTGAGAGGATCCCTATTCACACCATATAGAGACATAAATGAGGGGGAGTATGGAAGGGGTGAGAGGATCCCCTATTCACCAGCAATATACAACATGAAATGAGGGGGGTAGGTAAGGGTGGATAGACCCCTCTTCCACAGCATATAGAGACATGAAATGAGGGGAGGGTGGGAAGGGTGAAAGGACCCTATTCACAGCAATATAGAGACATGAAATGAGGGGGGTGTAGTGGAAGGGGTGAGAGGACCCCTATTCACAGCAATATAGAGAACATGATGAGGTGGAGGTAGGGAAGGGTGAGAGGACCCCTATTCACAGGCAATATAGCAGACATGAAATGATGGGGAGTAGGGAAAGGGCTGAGAGTGGATCCCTATTCCAGCAATATAGAGACATGAAATGAGGGGAGGTAGGGAAGGGGTGGAGGACACCCTATTCACAGCAATATAGAGACATGAAATGAGGTAGGTAGGGAAGGGGTGAGAGGACCCTATTCACAGCAATATACTAGACATGAAATGAAGGGGAAGTAGGGTGAGGGTGGAATGGGTGTAGAGGATACCCATTCACAGTCAAATTAGAGACATGAAATGAGGGGAGGTAGGGAAGGGGTGAGAGGACCCCTATTCACAGCAATATAGAGCCAGAAATGAGGGGGGAGAGGAAGGGGTGTGAGAGGGACCGCCTATCACAGACATATAGAGACATGACAGAGGAGTGGGGGAGGGTAGGGAAGGGGTTGAGAAGGACCCCTATTCACAGCACAATATATAGACATGAAATGAGGGGGGGTAGGGAAGGTTGAGAGGACCCCTATTCACAAGCAATATAGAGACATGAAATGAGGGGGGGGTAGGGAAGGTGCGAGGACCCCTATTTCACAGCAATTATAGAGAACATGAATGAGGGATTTAGGGAAGGGGTGAGGAGGATCCCTATTCACAGCAATATAGAGACATGAAATGGGGGGAGGTAGGGAAGGGTTGAGAGGATCCCTATTCACAGCAATATAGAGACATGAAATGAGGGGGAGGTAGGGAAGGGTTGAGAGGATCCCTATTGACAGCAATATAGATATGAAATGAGGGGAGGTAGGGAAGGAATGAATGGACCCCTATCAATAGCAATATAGAGACATGAAGTGAGGGGAGGTAGGGAAGGGTGAGAGGGCCCCTATTCACAGCAATATAGAGACATGAAATTAGGGAGGTAGGGAAGGGTGAGAGGACCCCTATCAATAGCAATATAGAGCTGTGCACATTACATCATCCCAATGAATGAACAGGGGAAGTATATTTACCACAGATACCATACTTTATTAAATAAATGTGACATTAACGGATGTATGTGGAACATTTCCTTGTTAATCAGTAAGTCTGTAAATAACCAGGCAGGTT
>JAACNH010000661.1:0-15000 GCA_019447015.1 Hymenochirus boettgeri
TTCACTATCCTCCCCCTACAGTTCTGCACCATGTGGTTTCTATAAAAACACACTTTTCCTACCCTCCAACATTCCCCTTTAATAAGGTACACTGATGAGAAATGCATTGCACAGAGCTGTGATTGCACAGAGCTGTGCTAAGATCAGGTTCACTTCACTATCCTCCCCTTACAGTTCTGCACCATGTGGTTTCTATAAAAACACACTCTTCCTACCCTCCAACATTCCCTTTAATAAGGTATACTGATGAGAAATACATTACACAGAGCTGTAATAAGATCAGGTTCACTTCACTATCCTCCGCTTACAGTTCTGCACCATCTGGTTTCTATAAAACACACTCTTCCTTCCCTCCAACATTCCCTTTAATAAGGTACACTGATGAGAAATGCATTGCACAGAGCTGTGCTAAGATCAGGTTCACTTCACTATCCTCCCCCTACAGTTCTGCACCATGTTACAACACTGCTACTAGGAAATCTATATACAGACCTATATACATCAAACTACAACACTGCTACTAGGAAATCTATATACAGACCTATATACATCACACTACAACACCGCTACTAGCAAATCTATATACAGACCTATATCCATCACACTACAACACTGCTACTAGGAAATCTATATACAGACCTATATCCATCACACTACAACCCTGCTACTAGGAGATCTATATACAGACCTATATCCATCACACTACAACACTGCTACTAGGAAATCTATATACAGACCTATATACATCACACTACAACACCGCTACTAGGAAATCTATATACAGACCTATATACATCACACTACAACACTGTTACTAGGAAATCTATATACAGGCCTATATACATCACACTACAACACTGCTACTAGGAAATCTATATACAGACCTATATACATCACACTACAACACTGCTACTAGGAAATCTATACACAGACCTATATACATCACACTACAACACTGCTACTAGGAAATCTATACACAGACCTATATACATCACACTACAACACTGCTACTAGGAAATCTATATACAGACCTATATACATCACACTAAAACACCGCTACTAGGAAATCTATACACAGACCTATATACATCACACTACAAACACTGCTACTAGGAACTATATACAGACCTATATACATCACACTACAAACACTGCTACTAGGAAATCTATATACAGACCTATATACATCACACTAAAACACTGCTACTAGGAAATCTATATACAGACCTATATACATCACACTACAACACTGCTACTAGGAAATCTATATACAGACCTATATCCATCACACTACAACACTGCTTACTAGGAAATCTATATACAGACCTATATCCATCACACTACAACACCGCTACTAGGAAATCTATATACAGACCTATATACATCACACTACAACACTGCTACTAGGAAATCTATATACAGACCTATATACATCACACTACAACACTGCTACTAGGAAAGGGTTAATCAGCTACACCACCAATGTTAATATGGCAGGGAAGGGGATTTGGGGACCAAAAAGAACCTAAAATGAGCTCATAGAGGTAAAGAAAAGGCCCCTGAGTGGAATCTTTTTGGGGTTTATTTCTCCTTTAAGTCATTGGCTGTGATGTCATATTTTACATCCATGACTGACAGCTAGCAGAAAGAGGGGTAACAGAATACGAGGCAGCATTTCAGGTTAGATTTACACCTCTCAGATTTCTAACTTAAACTTTGTTTTTTTGGGTTTAGTTCTCCTTTTTTTACATTTTAAACTCAAACCTGTATTTTCTGTTAGTCTGGTGGACGGTTGGGGACTGTTTCACGTGAGTTATATGAAATATTTCATTTCCCTGTAGTGAAGAAATCAGCATGGCAGCTTCCTCAATACTACGTAAAAAAGCAAAGTCTCTAATTCTGGAACACACCCATGAAAGTAAATTCTTGTACTGACCTTGTCTACAGCAGAACTATAATAAAAGGTTTCTGGGGGGTTTCCAGAGGCTCCTGTAAATAACCAATAAAGACCCCAGGACACAAACATAGTGTATGGGCATTTCAACCAGATGAATGAATTGTTTAATGTATGTAAATGTAATTCGCCCCTTCCCACCAATAACAGGCAGTGAGAGTTACTAAATGAATGTGTCTCATTTAGACAGTGACTAATGGAACCTTCGTGTCAATGGGGGTGACGGAGACCGTCTACACTTAATGAGATGAGTCTCCCCCAATCTGTCACCAGAATGGTTTGGACCACCTAGGTTTGGCTTTTAAGGTGCTGAGACCACAAGCTGAGCCTTGTCAGTGTGGAGGATGATTGGTCCCATGTACAAGGACAGAAATAAATGGCTGTGAAATTCCACTTGGAACTGGATCATTTCCATTTAACTGATGACTTTGTACCACATGATTCACGGTTGAGCCAAAGGGGCCCCACCTTTTATTTTCCCTTTTACAGATATAGCCTCCTCCTCAGAAAACCACTGTGAATGAATCACGGATAGGGGCCCCATCATAGTTTTGCGAGGGGGCCCAGTGATTCCTAGTTACGTCACTGAATGGAAAGGACAGGCATCCCTGACAGATTAGACAATCATCAGAGGAACAATGTCCATAATAAAACACACAAGAACCATTAATATCCTGCAAATTAACTTATCAGTTATAATCAGTGTTTAGCTATGTCATCAGTTATAATCAGTGTTTAGCTATGTCATCAGTTTATCAGTGTTTAGACTAATGTCATACAGTTATAATCAGTTGTTTGCCTATGTCATAGTTTCAGTGTTACTAATCATAGTTAGTTTAGCTATGGTCCCCCGCAGATAACATCATGTAGTATGTCATGTGTTTAGCTATGTCATATCAGTATCCTTAATCAGTGTTTAGCTATGTCATCAGTTATAATCAGTGTTTAGCTATGTGCAGAGTTAGTAAAATCAGTGTTTACTATCCGGTGTCATCAGTTATAATCCAGTGTTTAGCTGTGTCCTCAGTTTTATCATCAGTTGTTTAGCTGCTAGTCCAGTTATAATCAGTGTTTAGTCTATGTCATCATTATAATCAGTGTTTAGCTATGTCATCAGTTAAATCAGTGTTTAGCTAATATCATCGTTTATAATCAGGTGTTTAGCTATGTCCAATCAGTTTATAATCAGTGTTGTAGCTATGTCATCAGTTATAATCAGTGTTTAGCTATGTCATCAGTTTTATAATCAGTTGTTTAGTGAGCTATGATCATCAGTTATAATCAGTGTTTAGTCTATTCATCATCAGTTATAATCAGTTGTTAGCTATGTCATCAGTTATAATCAGTGTTTAGCATGTCATCAGTTATAATCAGTGTTTAGCTATGTCATCAGTTAATCAGTGTTTAGCTGTCATTATAATCAGTGTTTTAGCTATGTCAGTCAGTTATAATCAGTGTTTGCTATGTCATCAGTAATAGCTATGTCAGTTTATCATCAGTGTTTAGCTGTGTTATCAGTTATCACCAGATCAGTGTTTAGCTGTGTCATCAGTTATAATCAGGGTTAGTATTGTCATCAGTTATAATCAGTGTTTAGCTATGTCATCAGTATAATCAGTGTTTAGCTATGTCATCAGTTATAATCAGTGTTTAGCTTGTCATCAGTATATATCATTTATAATCAGGGTTTAGCTGTGTTTATCATTATAGCAGTGTTTAGTGTGTCATCAGTTATAATCAGGTGTTAGCTATGTCATCAGTTAATAATCAGTGTTTATCTATGTCAGTCAGTTATAATCAGTGTTTAGCTATGTCATCCGTTATAATCACGTGTTTAGACTATTGCCTCAGTTATAATCAGTGTTTACGGTATGTCATCAGTTATTCAGTTGTTAGCTATGTCATCAGTTATAATCAGTGTTTTAGTCTATGTCATCAGTTATAATCAGTGTTTAGCTCATGTCATCAGTGTATAATCAGTGTTTAGCTATGTCATCAGTTATAATCAGTGTTTTAGCTATTTCAGTGTATAGCTATGTCAGTTATAATCATGTTAGTGTGTTATCAGTTATAATCATGTTTAGGCGGGTCCTCAGTTATAATCAGTGTTAGCTGTGTCATTCATTAGATCAGTGTTTAGCTATGTCATCAGTTATAATCAGTGTTTAGCTAGGTCATCAGTTATAATCAGTGTTTAGCTAGATCATCAGTTATAATTACTGTTTAGATATTTGATCAGTGCTTAGCTATGTCATCAGTTATAATCAGTGTTTAGCTAGGTCATCAGTTATAATCAGTGTTTAGCTATGCTATCAGTTATAATCAGTGTTAAGCTATGTCATCAGTTATAATCAGTGCTTAGCTATGTCATCAGTTATAATCAGTGCTTATCTATGTAATCAGTTATAATCATTGTTAAGGTATTTTATCAGTCATAATTAGTGCTTAGCTATGTCATCAGTTATAATCAGTGCTTAGCTATGTCATGAGTTATAAGTGCTTAGCTATGTCATCAGTTATAGAGCGATAACACCAAATTTAACACACCTGCTCCAGATTCACACCTGGACATTTTTTATTTAGGGGTGTTCTCTTTTTTGTTTAAGCAGTTTAGACATTTATGGCTGTGTGTTGAGTTATTTTGAGGGGACAGTAAATTCACACTGTTATACAAGCTGCACACTGACTACTTTACATTGTATCAAAGTGTTATATCTTCAGTATTGTCCCATGGAAAGATATAATAAAATGTGAGGGTTGTACCTTCTTTTGCGAGATATTGTATGTCATCAGTTATAATCAGTGTTTAGCTATCTTATCATTTATAATCAGTGTTTAGCTATGTCATCAGTTATAATCAGTGTTTAGCTATGTCATCAGTTATAATCAGTGTTTATCTATGTCATCAGTTATAATCAGTGTTTAGCTATGTCATCAGTTATAATCAGTGTTTAGCTATGTCATCAGTTATAATCAGTGTTTAGCTGTGTCATCAGTTATAATCAGTGTTTAGCTGTGTCATCAGTTATAATCAGTGTTTAGCTATGTCATGAGTTATAATCAGTGTTTAGCTATGTTATCAGTTGTAATCAGTGTTTAGCTATGTTATAATTAGTGTTTAATTATGTCATCAGTTATAATCAGTGTTCAGCTATGTTATAATTAGTGTTCAGTTATGTCATCAGTTATAATCAGTGTTTAGCTGTCATCAGTTATAATCAGTGTTTAGCTATGTCATCAGTTATAATCAGCGTTTATCTATGTCATCAGTTATAATTAGTGTTTGGTTATGTCATCAGTTATAATCAGTGTTTAGCTATGTCATTAGTTATAATCAATGTTGATGTATGTTATAATTAGTGTTTAGTTATGTCATCAGTTATAATCAATGTTTATCTATGTCATCATTTTTAATTAGTGTTTGGTTATGTCATCAGTTATAATCAGTGTGTAGATATGTCATCAGTTATAATTAGTGTTGAGCTATGTTATAATTACTGTTTAGTTATGTCATCGGTTATAATCTGTGTTAAGCTGTCATCAGTTATAATCAATGTTTAGCTATGTCATCAGTTATAATCAGTGTTTAGCTATGTCATTAATTATAATCAGTGTTTAGCTATGTCATCAGTTATAATCAATGTTTAGCTATGTCATCAGTTATAATCAGTGTTTAGCTGTCATCAGTTATAATCAGTGTTTAGCTATGTCATCAGTTATAATCAGCGTTTATCTATGTCATCAGTTATAATTAGAGATGGCTGAACTTTTGAAAGTTCGGTCCGTTTTCGAACTTTCATATTAGCTCCATATTAGCGGCGGATGCGCGGGTCACTCAAAAATCACCTGCGCATCCGATGCTCGCGATATAATATCGGGTTTGCGCTAGTTTTAGAGATAGCTGGTGTTAAAATCCCGCAGTTCGCAAATGCAATATTAAATCGCGGAAGAAGCATTTACCCAGAGCGATAGCGGTTCTGGGTGAATGAGCCCCATTGTGTTCATATCAAACCACAGCTTTGTGTTCTTGGACTCTACATTCAGTCCTTCAGGGAGGGTCACGCTTCACGGTCTCTACCGTGTTTCCTGAAAGCAACTTCCGTCACGCTCTGGTGCCATCCTAATAGAAATAACGTTAACATCTTAACAGCAATGAAATGTTTCCGTTCGCATAGTAACGCGGGGGATTCCAGGAGTGATAATTTAGTTCCAAGGGGGCCCTAAGCAGGGCCATTGTTTACAGGTGTAAAGTATTAAATGAATCATGTGAACTGTAATACAACTTTTGATGTAGCTTACCCCTATTATTGTTCCAGGGGCCCTAGGCAGGAGCAGGGGCCCCAATTTTCTTTCTTTTCCTGTGACAGTTATAGTCTCCTCCCAGAGAACCCTTGTAGATGAAGCAGGGATGGGGAGCCCATCATATTTTTGCCTAGTTAGACCACTGAGCAGGAGACTAGGCTTTCTCCAGATGTTTGAAACTACAACTCCCAGCATTCCCTATCAGCTGGAGGGCTGCAAGTTTGACATCCCTGTTTTTATTGAAGATGAAATAAATCGAGTGTGTGTATGTGTGTCACTGTTCGTATGTCTTTTATACTCGAGTTCGAGTCCCTAGTGCTCAGGTAATTCATGGGTAATAATCAGTATTAAAACAGTATTACTGTATAAGGGCTAGGCCACACTAGCACGTTTTGCGCTCGTGATCGCTAAAATGGAAATCGCGGGAACGCGAAAATTCCCGCGATTTCCGATGCGCATGCGATTGCATGTCGTTTGCATTTTGGTAACGCATGCGTTCACCATTTTTGGTGCGTTAACGCATGCGCAAAACGCAAACGCAAAATGCACAAGAAAAGCGCACACAATCACGTGCGATAACGCTCGCGATTCCTGTGCGTTGCAGTGTGGCCACACCCTAATTGTATAAAAAGTAAGAGTTACCTTCACATGTTTATCTGCTCCCACTCTGCCTGCTTTAGGCTGAAGCCACATTACGACGCAAAAAAAAAATCGCTTTGCGTTTCTGTCCACTTTTGCATTCCGCTTTTACATGCGTTTGCGTTTACATAAAAACCGCACGTCATAGTAACTGTCTGCGCTTCTATCCGCTTTTTTATGCGCTTCCATAGACTTGTATTAAGTGCGATTCTGACAAAAACGGACCAAAAATGGTGATTGCATGCGTTCTAAAATCGCAACGAATCACAGCCTACGCAGTACGCGGTAAATCGTTCCCACAATTTACATTATAAATAAAACGGCATTGCGGATCGTAAAACGTAAACGGATCGCAAAACGCTGGAAAAAGGCGCTAGTGGGGCCTCGCCCTAATACTCCAAGGGGAAATGGTTACAATATAATTAAAGGTTGTGAAGGTCGATTCCCTGTAACAATAATGGAACAATATTGTATTTTTGAAGTCAGACGGGGAGAATGCGAGTTGACACTGGCAGTAAAACGCCTATAGCTATTAACTCTTTAACGACGGCAGAACCCCAATCCAAACTGGACTCCCCCATAAGTGTCACCTCTAAGGCCGCACTTAATTTTTTTGCGATTCCCCATGCGTTTTTTTTAATGCGCAATCGCATGCGATTTCGTATCTTAAATGAAAAAAATCGCATGCGCAAACGTAACGGAATTGCATACCCAATAATGTTTGTGGCGCAGTGTTTCCGTGCCCTAAGGCTGGGTACACACGGGAAGATATTTGTCCCAAATCACTGTCGGCCACAAGTAGCCACAGCTGACAGTTTGCTGCATCCGATCATGTGTTCTCGTAGGGAATCGTGTGATTGGCCGTGATTTTCCCAACGTATCCGATTGCCCGTTCGTCCAATCCGCCCGCACCCACACCATACAATATTTCCAGATGATGGATCAATACACGGTAATATCGGTTGGAAGCATTGTATGGTGTGTGCCCAGCCTTATTGGAGCCTTTCCTATCAATGCAATAAAATCTGAATAACTGTAGTAATATTTATCCCCGTTAGATATTGATAATGTTATTATATTGGGCTTCAAACACGAAACCAAATGTTTTAATAGACTTTGGTATTTCATCTATTGCCACAAGAATCCCGTTTCATTTTGGAAGCAAGTTTTAGCAAGAACACTGAATTCTGGCAGATCCTCCGTCTTACACTGTGGGATTCCTTACAATGGGTGATTGTTTTATTATCATTGACATTACATCTCCTTATAGAAAGTTAGTAAGTGTGGATAATATACCAAGTGGGTATTAAACAGTAAGGCTGGGATACACACAGTATCAAAGATTCTGATGTAAGATCCTGTCTGTCATCTTCGAAAGATGTGATGTATGTATGTATATGTTTATTTATATAGCGCCACTTGGGTACGCAGCGCTGTACATTATAACAATACAGATTATACAGTATGTATGTATATGTTTATTTATATAGCGCCACTTGGGGTACCGTAGGAAACAGGGGAGGAGATGTGTGTACGGGAGCGATGTGTCACACACGGCTGCGGGTACAAGAACAATTGACACACATGCTGCAAATTATACGCTGTGCATACACACAGTAGTCTGTGGGTGTGAAGGGGTGGGTCACTGGGGGTGGTAGGTGTATGTCTGATTAAGGAGGGAATGGCGTGATCACGGCGGAGCATAAGAGAAGTTGTTTAGTAGACGGGGCGGAGAAGCATCGCATGGACTCAGTCAACTTTAAACATGTTCCCAAGCTGGGTCTCACAACACAATACACATTAATGAAAGGACGACACGTATGGTACTCACATCATAAATGTAGTCATGTGATCAATAAGCCACTCTTCACACATAACAGGGACACAGGAGAACAAAGGTCGCACAACAGCATACAGTCACACAATACACACATGTAACAGTATGTATGTATATGTTTTTAGATAAAGACTACACGACAACTATCTCTACATACACACGCTGTACATTTATCAAATACATTATACAGTTTATGTATATGTGTTAGTTTTATTACGCCACTTGGGGTACACAGCGCTGTACATTATACCAAACAGATTAACAGTGACCTTATGCGTAATGTATGCTTGTCATTGTATTTCCTAAAATTAGTCGGCCACTCGAGTCCAGGGTAACATTATAACAATTAGTACAGTTTACGTATCACTTTTTATTTATTACGCCACCTTGGCCAGCGTGTACATTAACATACAGCATTATCGTATGTATTATATGTTTTATTTAATATGCGCCACTTGGGATCAAGGCGCTGTACATTATAATCATACAGATTATAACAGTATTATCTGTAATGTTATTTATATAGCGCACTTGGGTACGCACGCTGAAAGGTCATTGTAACAACAGATTATACCAGTGGTAATGTATATGTTCTATTTAATATACCCACTTGGGGACGCAACAGCGCTGTACATTACACATACAGATTTACAGTATGTATGTATATGTTTATTTTTATTAGCCCCACTTGTTACACACGCTTAACTTATAACATACAGATTATAAGTACATGTACTGTATATTGTTTATTTATTAGCGTCCACTTGTGGGGATGCCAACGCGCTTACATTATACCAATACAGATTTAACGTATGTATGTATATTTATTTATATGCGCCACTTTGGGACCTCAAGCGCTGTCCATATAACAAAAATTATACAGTTGTAGTATGTATTTTATTATAATAGCGCCGACTTGGGGACACAGCGCTTGTACATTATATCAATAGCAGATTATACATAGTAATGTATTGTTTATTTATATATAGCGCCCACTTGGGGGACACAGCGCTGTACATTATACAATACGATTAACAGTATGTATGTAAATGTTTATTTATATAGCGCCACTTGGGGACACAGCGCGGTACATTATATCAATACATATATACAGTATGTAGTATATGTTTTATTTTATAGTGCCACTTGGGTACACAGCGCTTGACATTATATCAATACAGATTATACAGTATGTATATCATATGTTTATTTATTAGCGCCACTTGGGACACAGCGCTGTACTTATAAATCAATACAGATTATAACGGTTTATGTATGTCTATATGTTTATTTATATAGCGCCCTTGGGACGCAGCGCTGTACATTATAACAATAGCGATTATACGTATGTTGTATATGTTTTATTTATATAGCCCCTTGGGACGACGCGCTGTACATTATATACAATACAGATTATACAGTATGTATGTATTGTTATTTTTATATACGTCCACTTGGTACACAGCGCTGTACATTATAACAATACAGATTATACAGTATGATGTAATGTTTATATATATATCGCCACGTGGCACAGCGCTGTACATTATAACATACAGATTATACAGTAGTAATGTATATGTTATTTATATAGCGCCAACTTGGGTACGCCACGCTGTACATTATAACATACAGATTATACAGTATGTTTGTATTGTTATTTATATAGCGCCACTTGGGGACCAGCAAGCTGTACATTATAACAATACAGATTATCCATTGTATGTATATGTTTATTTATATAGCGCCACTTGGGGACACAGCGATGTACATTATAAACATACAGATTATACAGTATAACGTAGGTATATATGTTTATTTATATAGCCCACTACCTGGGTACACAGCGTGTACATTATAACAATACAGATTATACAGTATGTATGTATATGTTTATTTATATAGCGCCACTTGGGGACACAGCGCTGTACATTATAAAAATACAGATTATACAGTATGTATGTATATGTTTATTTATATAGCTGCCACAGTAATGGATAAGTAGATCAGTAGGTGTGTGTACCTGGGTCTGGTTGAGGGAGGTATGTCTTTTTTGTGTTTATAACCATAAAACTATCTTTTATTGAGAATAAATCTAAATTAGTTTTTTTGACTTTAGTTACCCTTTAATTATGGCTGCCACAGTAATGGATAAGTAGATTAGTAGGTGTGTGTACCTGGGTCTGGTTGAGGGGGTATGTCTTTTTTGTGTTTATAACCATAAAACTATCTTTTTTTGAGGATAAATCTAAATTAGTTTTTTTGACTTTAGTTACCCTTTAAATATGGCTTCCATGGGAATGGAAAGGTAGGTCAGTAGGTGGGTGTACCTGGGTCTGTGGGGGGGGTTGGGGGTATCACCATTTGTATTTATGACCATGAAAAAAACCTGTTTTGAAATATCCACATTTGAGGATTGTTACCATTATAGTCTATGGGAAATTCGCCGATAACGCCGTAACGCTTCCGTGGATTCCTTAGCTAGAAGATAGCACACTTCTCCTATATGCCCCGCACGTCTGTACCGAATTTCATGTCTCTAGCTCAAAAACCGTGGGAGGAGATACGGTCCAAAAAAGCGGAAGAATAAAACGGAAGAAGAAGAAGAAGAAATAGAAAGAACAGGAATTTGGCTTTTTCAAGCCAAATTAATAAAGTCATACAAGGGGGATAAATACATCGATAGTTCAGTACATAAATATATAAATTATATAAATAGAAGTGTTAGGGCTTTGCCACAAGAGGTAATGAGGTCCCTGCCCCGTAGAGCTTACAATCTAGTTAGGTGGGTAACGCACAGATACAATGGAGTGGGTATAAGTGCTGGAGTGAGACGTATGCAGTGCAAATAAAACAATCAAATGTGATATATGTGACGGACACTCACCCTTAGATCGCGGGAAACTCCCTATACTTTAGTACACTTGGCCAGCACCAAGGAAGAGAAATTTTCTGGCCGCAGTGACCGTTTTCCGACACTGGCAATAGTCATTTGGCACGTACACACATTAATGTCTGTACCCAGCCTATCTGTGTGGCATTGTAAACCCAACAGGACTGTATAAAGTGGCCAACCAGAGAGAGTTTTAGGAAGCTGGTGAAAAGTACAGAGCCAAGCAACCAATTTAATAAAGGGAATGACATGCTTGTTTAAAGTGTTTCTGTTCCCAGTAAAGAAAATGGATCATGTAACATGATGGCAGCTCCGTTGTGGGGTTCCAGGAAGGGAAACACTTTCAGATGTGTCAGGTAGTTGTAAGTTGCGTTTAGTAGTCAATAGAGATGACAAATACTGTAGCTGCAGCATCATTTAATGGGTACCAATTTATTTAAAGGGTAAGTAAAGGGGAAAAACCGTTGGACCACAATATTTCCCAGAAGAACCAGAAGACGGTATTTAGGGCGAGGGATTGCAGCCTTACTTTTTTAACTTTAGTTCCTTAATTTATGGAAGAGGATTTGCATATTAATAAACGCATTGTCAGGCCCCCCAGCCTGGGGAATCCATTGGGTATTAAAGCACATAAACAGCAAAAAAGGAATTTCTCTCCCTATATATAGACCTGATAATAATCTGCCTGGTAATGTATTTATTGGGGGTGGGATTAGAACAAGTACCATTCATTTCTCATTTAAAGGGCAAGATAAATAAAATTCTCACCGGCGGATGCTCGCAATGTCTCAGCCCAGACAGGCATGTGAAAGGCTAAAAGCCACACTGCATGGATGTCAGGGATCTATTCACATCATCGCTCAGAAAAACACATGGAGCATGAATGAAGGAGCTGTCTTGCTGTTTTTTTTCCCAGACTCCTCAGTGGTTTAATTGATCAGAACCATGAATAACTCCCACTAAGATGCACAGACGTTGCCTTGTTCAGCTAATCTCCTTTGAATCGCTACCCCACATATCACAACAATGTGTGCAAAGCACAATGTTATTAGGGAATTTCATCCCACTGCACAATACAAAAGACCTGCACTTTGGGGATTGGCTTCTTGTGATTAATATTCTGAAGGCCAATTGCTGTAAAGCTGTCAGTGGGGGGCGCTATTTCTGGCATGTTCATAAAGTTGAAAGGATTTTTCATTCTTATGATCATTAATCTCTAACTTAACCCCCCATGTTGCACTGATGCAGCAATACTGGGGCTCTATGTAATACGAAGGGCAAGGGGTTAGCTTTGTACTGCCCAGGAATTTGCAGTTATCATCTTTTTCTCAGTAACTGTATGGTTGTTGCTCCACCCCCTTCTGGCCCAGGGCCTAGCTAATGGGAAGACACGCTCTGCTAGAAATGCTTTTTTCCTATTGGGTAAATCACAGGCTGAGGGGGCGGGGCTTGGAAAGTACAATTGCCCCTAAACTGTCCCAGTGCTAAAACCCACAATTGTATGTATGTATATATAATTTTATTTATATAGCGCCACTTGGGTACGCAGCACTGTACATTATAAACAAGGGGGTAAGTGCCATTATACAGATAGATATAAATTAAATTAAATATAATTTCATACATCGGTTAAGAAGCATATATATAAATTTATATATAAATGGATATAAGTGCAACAAGCCTCGACACATTAGGAATGAGATCCCTGCCCCGAAGAGCTTACAATCTAAGTGGGGGGGACAATTAACATCAACTATCCGCCATATTGTTCTCTGGCGAATTCCATGTCCTTCATTTCTCCTTTCAGGGAGTTTTCTGTTTTGTTTATTGGGCTTCGTCCTTCGAATTCCTCCATTCCTTATCATTTATATGGATAACAAACGTGCTCAGGTAAGAAAACGATAAAAGATTTCAATAAAAGTATTTGAAGTTTAATGGTATCGTTAACCTGACTTCAAAAACCTTGGGAAATATGTGCTGGATGAGATCCATAGGGAGAATGGGGGGAGAGAGAGGGGGGTTAGAGAAATAGAGAGAGGGAGAGAGAGGGGGGTTAGAGAAATAGAGAGATGGAGAGAGAGAGAGGGGGGGGAGAAATAGAGAGAGAGAGAGAGAGAGAGAGAGAGAGAGAGAGAGAGAGAGAGAGAGAGAGAGAGAGAGAGAGAGAGAGAGAGAGAGAGAGAGAATGTATCCCCAGAGGGCGGGCGCCGTGCCAAGAGCTGAACAATTGTACATTTCTCAGGCAGCAGTTCCACAGCTCAGAGTGAAACAATCTGACATTGTAGACATATGGCACTGACATTGTGAAATAAACCGCAGAGTTCTGGCGTAACCCTGACTTGTAGCCTATAGCCAAACCCGGCTTCCTATCTGTACTGCCATGTCTGCAGGGAAGGAGTTTTCACAACGTCTATTGTGTGAATCAGGAGGATTCTTGTGAATTGGTTGTATGAGGTGGATGTACCTGCTATAGATATTTATTCATCTCCTGGATTCACCTTTAAACCCATTTACAGGATTATTACCAGATGTAGTTATTATTGTTTATTATTATATTATTGTTACCTGCCCCCAACCCCAACTGATATAGAGCAGAGGGAGGAGGGGCCAGAACAGAATAGAACTGATCGTATCTGGTTACGAATACATGTAATAAACTGGTATAATAGCAGTTGCGGGCAGATAGCTGAAAAGTTACCAGTTTTTTATTTAAAGGGTTGGCAAGGCCTTTAATAACGCAGTAGGGAAGTATACTCATGTGCATCTTTCTTTTGCCAATTTTGCATTATTCCTGTTTTGCTTTACCGTCAGGAGTGCCCCTACCATGAAGCAAACTGAAACATTTGCTCAGGGCGCACGATTGCGGAACACTTAAAAGTTAATAAATCTTCCTTCCTGTGATATTGCATTTCAGCACCAATCCACCAATCAGTGTTAAGTCAGCCTTCCAGTCAGTGTTGGTCAGCCACCACACCCACGCCTATGTTTCCTGATGAAGCCATGCCCGCTTCATGTGCCGCCATCTGTCTGCCGATAGGCAGCATTTAGCATCCAGTGGATCGCCATTTTGGTGTCAACGTTGGTTCAAATCCCTGTGTTCGCTTTCTATGACATCAATCAATAAAAACAATTAAAATGTTATTTTCCCAAACAGCAAAACGACTGGTTTCTATTTTATTCTGAGCCATTGCAGTTTTCGGGAAGGAACGTTATAATCGTGCTTATTTCATGCATATTACCAGTGGAAAGATTACGGATTAAATAATAATAAGTTCGGGATAATAAGCGGTTTTTGTTACTCCTCGTTAGAATCTGTAATTATCTTTTTTTTACAATTTATTTTTCTTCTGAGCGCCTTTTAAAGCTCTCAAGGGC